>SMSQ01023502.1:6834-50892 GCA_019453375.1 Ctenoplectra terminalis
ATATTTTTGTTTACATCTTGCTAACACATTTTCAAGAATTAAATCGAATCCAGTACGAAATACCTTAATTAATTTCTCCCATGTATCGTTAATTTATTCGACTAAATTTCCTCGCAGCTCGTTCGTACGATCGTACCTCGTTTGCAATTGAAATTCGATCTGATCCTCTTTACTGACAATGCACGAATGTTAAAGAATGGATGAAACGATATTCGTCTATTTTGAAGAAAAAATATTGCGACTCGTACGAGAAACATTATTACATTCAAAGATTGAGAAAAATGTTGACAATTCACTATTTTATAGCATTTGAAACGCGATAACTAATCTGTTAGTTTATGAAATCGACTGTTGATTATAATAGAAGAACTCTTATCGCAGATGTTTTTATTAACAGTATCAGTAAATCCTGTGATCGTTAAAAAATATTAAGTTGGTTCAAATAAAACGATTTCTTAAATAAAAGAATTAATTTAGTAATTTAGTAACTGGTAATTTAACCATCTAATTAAAATGCAATTTTTGTAATAACATTAATTCATTTCATTTTAAATGAATAATAATTATAGATTCTTATTAACAGAGATTTATTTAGTATACTTTTCTTATATAAATACCATTTCAAATGAATATTTTTTGCACAAATCCTATGAATATGAACAGAATTATATTTAAATTGACGAGTTCTGTAAATACAGTGCTGTATATATTACGTATTAATTTATTTTATTAGTCTGTCATTACGTAAAAAAAAAACACTAAAAAATTATACACAAGTTGTCTTCAGAACTATTTAATTTAACTTAATTTAACTTTATAAAATTAAATATTATAAAATTTTATAAAATTAAATTGCTACGAATCGTGATCCAATCTGAATCACGATTTATACTACGACTATGACTAAATATTATAAAGTAAAGGATACTAAAAATAATATCAATTTACAACGATTAATAAATTTCATCGAGATATATAAAAATAAAAAAAATCTTCCAACAACCCTGAAACGATTAGTCAAACTCAAAATTCGGAGAAGCGACGCTTCGTATGCACCAGAATAATAAAAAAACGAAGTAACGAAACTACAGAATCTAAATATAGTTAGCAAAATATTATTAAGATTGATGGATTTTACAAAAATCTTTTTATCTCAGGAAAATGATTGAGCGTTCAGTGATATACAGATAGAAAAAATATAAAAAAATAACTTACATAAGTCGAGACGTAATGTTTGCTAAAGTCGAGTCCAGGTTAATGTCTAAACGTGTAAAAAACTTCATTAAAAATTAAAAATTGTACAATCGAATATTACTCAACACCACGAAGAGGAAGTGTTTGAAACTAAGTCAGAAAAAAGATACGCGAATGACAAATTTGAGCAAAAAAATAACTGAATCAATTTTTTATTTAGTTTTAACATACAGAGACAAGTGTCTAGAAGAATTGCACAGGATTCACGATTCACATCTGAAGAACACGTTAATAGCTAACCCACTCGTATTACAATGAGGAAGTAATCAGAATCATTAACAAACGACCACGTAAAATCTCCATCGAATAAAACGACCCAGTCTCACAGATTCACTCAAACACCACGAAAAAAAAAAAAATAAAAGTTTCTACTCTCGCTATACAGTCACTTTGGAACACCAAAATCAATCAAAAGTATCAATCTAACAGCGTCATCTCAAACTTCCCTCCAACGACCAATTTATTAATAATTTATTAATAGTCTGCGAAACCTTTAACAAAATTCTGTTCCCTTTAGCTAAAAGTTCCTATCGACCAATTTTTTTTAATTTTTTTATTCTTTTATTTTTTAGAGCACCGCACGTGTTTCACTTTTTAAACAAAAATTATACAATTCCAAAAAGAGTCTAGAAAAATATCACGGAATAATAAAATCCCACTTGTCACGATTTTCAAAAATCGTCAGGAAAATCAAGAATGGAATATAATTCGCAAAATTCAAATTGACTTCAAATTTCCCTCCATCGACCAATTTCTAAAATTTGAAGTTCCTCCTATCCAACAATTTCTCTTTCATTTTTCAACGTAACTTAAAATATTCGTAGCATCACAAAGTCACCTTTCGAACACAAATTATAGAACTCCAAAAAACGGTTTCTTTCGTTTCTCTCGACGAGAACGACACGAAAACGCGAGACCTAATTTTTAAGAAATTAAAAAAATTGTCAGGAAGATCGAGGAGAGAGGAGCGCTCGAAATAAACATCAACGCAAAAGATGAATGAAAACGAGAAAGAGGAGTCGAAAGAAAAATTCAGCAAAGTCTAGGAAGGAGCGAGGAATCTCATTCGACTCACGATCACCGAAATAGCCGATCAGGTGACATCCGCGAGCGTCGTTTCCTAAGCACGCCTTACCTGTGACCGCGAAGAAGCCTTTTTCCATTTGTAGATCCCGTAATTTCCGCTCCGAATAGGATTTCTTTATAAATTCCAATGCTGTCTTCGTGTCGTTTCGGATTAGCTTTCACCATGGACGCTCAGTCAGGATGATAGGAGGACGATGGGACGTGAGTGCTCGCGACGAAATGCTCGGCTCGGCGTCACGTTGCTCACTGACTCGGCGCCGCGCGGAACGGACTGGAGAGACTGCGTGCGTGAACGTATAGTACACTGTTCGAGCCACGCACGCACGCTGTTGAATCAATGATGCTTCTTCTCTCTTCCTCCTTGGAAAGGTGGATGCGTTGTTGAGGAATTGATGCTGCCCGATACGGTTCAGCGATGCGTTCTTTCGATCGATAAGGCGTGGATCTAGCTGAAGAGAAGAGTTGACGGTGGATGTGGAGGATGAATGGTGTTTGGAATAGATTAAGAAGGATTATAGTATAATATTTTGGATAAATGAGAGTCATTTGGGAAACAATTATAGGTTACATGGTTTTTTTTTTTTTTTGAGAGGAGGAATGGGAGGTGTTGAATTTGGAAAGGGTTCGGGATTAGAAAGTTTAGTGGGGAATTGTGAGGATTTTTGTTTTTGATAGAAATTATTGGGTAGTTGAGTATTTGAAAATTATGGAGTTTATGATTTTTTTGGAGGTTGAGATTTTTGAGAGGAGGAATCGGAGGTGTTGAATTTGGGAAGGGTTCGGGGTTAGAAAGTTTAGTGGGGAATTGTGAGGATTTTTGTTTTTGATAGAAAATATTGGGTAGTTGAGTATTTGAAAATTATGGATTGTATGATTTTTGGAGGAGGAATTGGAGGTGTTGAATTTGGGAAGGGTTCGGAGTTAGAAAGTTTAGTGGGGAATTGTGAGGATTTTTATTTTTGATAGAAATTATTGTGTAGTTGAGTATTTGAAAACTATGGATTGTATGATTTTTTGGGGAGATTGTAATTTTTGGAGGAGGAATTGGAGATATTGAATTTGAGAAGAGTTCGGGGTTGAAAGTGAGTTTTGAGGAGGTGTCGAGTTTAGTGGGGAATTATGAGGTTTTTTATTTTTAATAAAAATTATTGTGTAGTTGAGTATTTGAAAATTATGGTCTGTATGATTTTTTCGGGAGACTAAGATTTTTAGAGGAGGAATTGGAGGTGTTGAATTTGAGAAGGATCCAGGATTGAAAGTGAGTTTTGAGGAGGTGTCGAGTTTAATGGAAATTATGAGTTATTTTATTTTTAATAGTGACTATTGTATAGTTGAATATTTTGATAAATATATGGGAGGATGCTTGCGGTTGCTAGTTTCCTTTTTTTTTTTTGATATAAATTTTTTAATAACATACGGTAATATTACTTTTCTATTTAAAGAGGAATTATGGTATTTTTAATCTTTCAGTTATTCCAGATTTCTAAAAAATAAAGACCTGTAATTACCATCGCTATGAAACCACACGTTAATCGTCGTGCTAGCGCATGCGATAATCCTCCTGAAGTATGGAAATTATAAGTAGTTTCTGAAACGGATAGAGAGATATTGAAGTCAAGTTTTAATTTTCATGACTTGCAGATTTTGGTACCCGAAGTTCTCAAGCAGAACAGAAGATGAATCTCCGATATTCTCAAGTAGAACAAAAGACCGTCGGATCTGTTAAATATTCCGCTGCATATTCCACATTTACAAAGTTCCACAGCTTTCTCTATTTCTTCCCATCTAAGTCAGCAATCCTAATCTATTTTTAATCTATTTTAAGTTAAACAGAACCTTCGGTTATCATATCAAGGATATCACACTTTCTAACGCTGGAAACTTCCAATTTACAACTCTGAACTTATTCACTTATTCGCATCACCTCAAAAAAGAAAAAAAAAATTACTATTTTTGTAACAGTTTTATGTAACTTCTTACACACGTAATATAGACTCCATATTCCAATGATTATAATCAAGATAATTCATCCAGATCTAATTTTATACCTCGGTAATATCAACATGTTTAACGATAAGATAACCGTACTGTTTGTATATCCTCTTTTCTTTCTTCGAATAGGCAAACAGTTTCTCCATTACGTGGGTCATAAGGGAAACACACAATTCTTCTGTTGAAACAATACGTTTATTGCTCGATCTATAAAAAAACAGACAAAAGGGCAAGGTGTGCACCTGTTAGAGGCCGTGCATCGACACCGAGAGAAAAATATACCTCGATTAATTAGAATCTATTACCATCGCGACAACAATTACAATTAATTTAACCGGTTTACCGTAATGCATACGTATACATACAATAATGCACGTGTAGTTTCCGAAACTTCCGATCTCGTCTCTAATCGGGTTGATTCTCGTGTTTTACGAAAGAAAGAAAGAAAAAAAAAAAAAATTCGGGTACAAAAACGTAAAATCCAATCGCTTCCTTCGTCGACGAGAATCAGATTCAATGGTTCCCAAAAGGTAGAATTAAACAGACGAGTATAAATCGATTGACATCGTAAATCCGCCATTTTTTTTTCTTCTTTTTTTCAAGGAAGAATACGTTCGTTAAACGATACACCGTTTTGGTTATATATATTATTTTTCTTCATATAAAATTCACCTTCAATAACGCGGATCGCGTTCAACGATTAATTCTATAATTATCGTTTAATTAGCAAAACTTGCGGTTAGTGGAACGCGATAACAATTAATTTCAGCACGATTAGTAGAACAATTTCGCTGCTAAGTTATCTTGCTTGCCGATCTACGCGACGATCTCCTACCGATTTTTCATTTTTTTTTTTTTTTTAATTCCACGAAAAGGCAGATCGAAAACGTGAAAATCATTCCTCTCTTCGCGCGAGCCTCCATTTTGAAGAAACTTACACTGTACATATTCTTTTCTTTTTTTTACAATAAACTTTACAACAAACATTTCAACGAATCATAATTCACACGTTTTCAAATTGAACTCTTTCTTCCTCTAATAAAGATTCATATAAAAAAGAACAAAAATTTCATTTCATGTTACCAACGCGTACTTTCACACAGATTTATGCTTCCTCTTAAGTCCAGTCCGCGCTTCGTTCGTTTAACAAGTCTCAATCGAGTAATGTTCGAGCGTGAAACGAATCTGGCATCGATCCCGACGCCTATGGCTGTGCAACGACGAGAAAAGTTCGGAAAGTAAACGTGAATCTGAGGATCCCTAAGGTGAACAACATCGCCGATCGAAACACTACCGCCACACACAGTTTTACAAGCTCTTTTCTCGTTCGGTCTGGCCGTTTCCGTTTCGCGGCCCCTAAAAGCGAGGGAACAGCGGTTTCGATTTAATTTCTTTTTTTTTTCTTTTTTTTTTTCTTTTTCAAGCCGTAGATAATCTTCTAAGCGTAAAGCCTAATGCTCGAGTGTCTGCTTTAAAGTCCTATCATCGATTTAACCCTTTCGTTGCGCCTATTTCGATACGCCCTCAGAAACGAAGCGATCGTTTATTGAAATCATGCGTGAACATTTCTATAGCGCAGAATTATTTTTATTTTCATTTACATGTGTTACATTTCCGTCGTGTTAACAAAAACTGTATCGATCTGTATAACAAGAGCGCTTTTAGTCTTTGGAGCAGTGAAAGGGTTAAAGAATAAAAAATTGTAATTCAATGTCCATTCGCGATCTTGTCTTTTCTCTTTCAAAAAATTCTTCAAAGTCGTTTCCCTTTTTTTTTCTTTTTATATAATTGTTTTTAGCGACAGTGTCGAAAGACTGGAATTTATATTTTGAAAGTTTACAAGCTGTGTCTGCGTTATAAACTGTGTCGTTTAAATTAATCCAAATTGGCGAATCGTTTCTGTTGCCAGTATTGCTGTCAGTTTTATTTTTAATTCTATTTCGACTTATATTTGATTAGATTAGGACCTTAAAGAGCTTCGGGTAGAATCTCAGCCGCCACTCGCCTAAGCACGCAGTGGTTACATATTGTCACGAATCTTCGCCTCGCCTACGACATCCACATACGAATAAACTTTCTGTTCAACACGGTTACACGGCCGCGACGAGAGCAACGCGTGATCGTCCAAACAGCGCTTAATATTTGGTGAGCTCATTTCTGAAGAACAACGAATGGCGACGAGGATGTTTGGACGACGCGTTGCGCGACACTTGGCTACTTACTATAAACGATTGTCAGGGACGGACAGTGAGGTCGTTCAACGTAAAATATAAAAAAAGAAAAAAAAAAGGAAATAAAAAAGAAGAAAACAAATTTCCACGTGACATAGCCAATTGACCAGAACGAGTGACTTCAGGTTTCTAATCGTCCTTAACACCACGGTTACCGATAATTAAAAGATACTTGTCTGTATCAAAAGAAGTCGAAGTGAAAGATACACGAAAAAATATACAATGAAATTTATCTATATTTTTTTTACAGAAAATCATATTCGCAAAAAATATACGAGATCGAGTCTATAAAAAATACATGAAAGATGACGAATCGATCATTTTGACCAGCTTGGTAGTTCCAGCGTTAAGTCACTCGTGTTCTGTGCACGCATTTTTGAAAAAAGAATAAAGGGACAGGAATAAAATTTCGTTAGCTTTCGATAGCATCGAAACGAAATGTATGAATAAAGCGAACATTCCGAGATGAAACGATCTTTGACCCAACAGAAGAAACGATGAGCAAACAAACTGATTTTTAATCGGTATGAATGGTTACTCTCTTTCATTCCATGTTTGTTTCAACGAAACGCTACTCTAAAGCTATCCTAAACGTCAATGAACATCACCAACGCAATAAAAAGTAATAAAAAAGTATCTCAACGATCAAGCATACACGAGCTATTCGGAGTTAATAATAATAATCATAATAACAATAATAATAATAATAGTAATAATAATAATAATGTCAAATTACAACGTGGATACACATTTTTGACTCGGAGGTACGGTCAATTAACCCATTGTTCCAGATGATTTGATCGTCCACCAAGAATTAACGATTGCTCGATTCGATTTCTATTTTTTTTTTCTTTTTCTTTTTCTTTACGAGTAGAAATACCATTAAGCTTTACAAGGGTGAAACGACGCGTAAAAATCGGAAATAAATGGGCTAATCGACATGGCTTTCGAACGCGATATCGTCAACACTTTTTGTTTCGCCTCTTGGAGCGCCTAAAAATGCTTAACAACGAGTATAACGATTCTGTCCCACGAGATATACACACACACAAGTGCGTGAATGTGTGTATACAGGTCGTGAGAAAGCTCTTAAGAATTTATTGCTTCATCTAATCTAGAATTGAACCGCGAGTACGACCTCGGCTCTCAGCCGTCGAATCTCTTCAGCGATTCTGCTTTATTCGCATCGACGATGAACCGATCGATCGTCGTTATAATTCGTACACTTTCAACAGAGGATTGCAAAGTGACAATTAACGAGCTTAAAACGACGCCGAGCTAATTCATCATCGACGAGCGAGAATTTACACGGTGCTTAACGAGCACTTAACTTTAATCGGTTCCGAACTGAGACCATCCACGCCACGCTACCATGCTAAATCGCCGAAGCCGTAACATCGCGGAAGGAACCAGCCGCTCTGTACTTCCTTTCGACCGAAAAGTTGCAACGATACATATTTTTCTTCTTTCTTATTTTCTCTCTTAATATTCCTTTTTTTTTCTTCTTCTTCTTTTCCTCTTTACATATATCGAAAATACCACGCACCTGCGGCCGCGACTCATTCATCAACGACGTGACATAATAAAATACGATGTACAATAATCGAATAGACGCTCTTCGCTGTACAACGACGGATAAGAAAATAACAGAAAAGCGATCGACAGTTTTCGCATTAAGCCGTCATTTAACTCTACGGGTTCGTCGTCGACGCTCTTTTTTTTTTTCCCATGCATCCACCTCCCCTACCTCTTCGCTCTAAAACCGTACAATAGCTAGCTATTTATAAGAACAACAAGATCCCACGTTCAATCGTAACAACGACGACGAGAATACTGATTATTGGTGTTTTGGCAGCCGATATCCGCGCAGCGCGCGAATAACAATTTCCTCATCCTCTATTTCGATCCCCGATCTCTTAACCTTCTTGGTACAATCCAGCACCGATCAACGTACGTTCGATCCTCTCCTGGAGGATCCGGAGCATCGGAGGTACCTCTTTTACTCCGTCAAAGAGCACATTCGCGGCGAGAAACAAACAGATGGGCAGTGGTTTCTTGATTCTTCAACGACCGATCGGAGAACAGTTGTCGCGCGTCGTACCGAACGTTCCTCCATTTCCGATCTTCGATGGCTTCCGTCCGTTAAGAGGCACTTTTCGCCGCCCTTGAGGAATCGTTCGTATCTGATCGTTCGGCAATGAGATTTCTTCGACCAATTCCGTCGTTGAGAGTCGCCAGAACGCGAGCGTGCCAAGCTGGCGGAAGCGGCGTACGGTGGCCGGTACACGAGGAAACACGCGCGCGCCATTACGGACATGGCACTATCGAGCGGAACGGTCGATCCGACTGCTTTGTTCTGTCCAATGCTTCGCTGGCTGGGAGGCTGGGTCTGAGAGTTACGTGGACGTCGACGGCGATGATGGGATGGGGTCTGGCTGGTAGTACCTCATGCCGTTTATCTGCAACATTTCGTGTTTCTTCATCTGGTTAGACATGTTCTCTTTGCTTTCTGGTTAAAAATGATTCTTTTGATATAGGTTTTTTTGGTGTATGGAGCGAGACTGTGATTATTTTGGATCAAATTTTGGATCAGATTTTGGACTCAAAGGAGGCATCGTGCTTCTGGATAAAAATTAGCTTCGCGAATGTCTTTGTTAGTTTAGATACGTAGCTTTTATTTCTGTGTCGGTACTGGTGTATTCTTAGAGCATGGAGAAAAGTTTCTTTTTAACTTTGTTGTATCAATAGTACGTGGATTGGATGTCATGAGTGTGTGTGTGTGGTTGAAAGTATGAAAGTAGCTAAGGATGATGACAGGTAGATATTTATTGAAAGTACAGGTGTTTCCTGTGGTAAATTCTTTCACTCGTGCATTCTTGCTTTCTGTGTTTTATTGTTCTTTTCATTTAATTCAGGCAAATGATACAGAAATTCTCAGGTCGCATTCGGTCACATTCGGTCGCTTCCAGTCAAAATCTTGAAGTTATCTTCTTTCATACACTATCTAAAGTATTCGGTCCAAACATTCTTCTTTCACACATTTAACACTCGAAACTCACTCGCAATAAACATTCATACAAAATTCTTGTTCTTATAATATGGTAAAGGAAGAAATTGTAAGGGATGTTTTTGAAGAAGTATTGTTACGTGAAGATGTTATAGTTAAAGTTCTGATAATATTAAGGAGAGAGAGAAACGATTTGTAACTCTACTGGAGAAGATCCTAATTAAGTATATTTTTTTTCATAAAAGAATCTGGTTATGGAGGGTTGAAATAAATTTGTGAAGGATTTAAATTGATCATTTTTCCAATTTCTCTTTTTTAATCCTTTCGTTACGACTTCGATTACTTTTTTAATCCTTATTTAAGTTATTTCAAATTAACAAACAAATTTTCACCATTAGTAACGAAAGGGTTAAGCAACACGTATATTAAATTCTTACCGTCATGTCGTATTCCGTGATGTAAGCAGGGATCTCCAATTGATCGGGAGACATCACTTCATAAAGATACTCTACTCCAGGCAAACTGTGAACCTTCTGCTTAATAGCTGGGGCCATGAACGTTGTGAACCACCATGTCATCATCTGCAACAGACACAAAAATTATTTAATTCAAAATCATAATATCAATGCTTAAAAATTTCTTTAAATCAAAGAGACGTAAAATTTAACAGATGTAAAAAAATTATTGGACTCAGAATCATAATTTCAATGTTCAATAATTTTTTTAAACCAAACAGATATATCTTCTTAAATTTATTACTACAATTTCAACGCTTTAAAAAATTATTAGACTCAGAATCATAATTTTAATATTCAACAATTTTTTTTTAAACCAAACAGACATATCTTCTTAAATTTATTATAACAATTTCAACGCTTTAAAAAATTATTAGACTCAGAATCATAATTTTAATATTCAACAATTTTTTTTTAAACCAAACAGACATATCTTCTTAAATTTATTATAACAATTTCAACGCTTTAAAAAATTATTAGTCTCAAAATCATAATTTTAATATTCAACAATTTTTTTTTAAACCAAACAGATACATCTTCCTAAATTTATTACTACAATTTCAACGCTTTAAAAAATTATTAGACTCAAAATCATAATTTGAATATTCAACAATTTTTTTTAACCAAACAGATACATCTTCCTAAATTTATTATAACAATTTCAACACTTTAATCCTCCATAACACTGTATGATTTAGAAGTTACACACTAGTCTGTCTATATTTAAAAAATTCTATTTTATTCACCTATCACTGTGCCACTCAGTTTTATTATTATACATCTATAATGATACCAGAGTGTTCGCTTATAACAATTATTGTCTAAAAAATTTTCCTAATAAAAGTAAGAAAGTGTAATTCTAATTTTGTTCTGATAATCAAACAAAATTGTGTTTACGGAGAATCAACAATTTTCTTAAATCGAAGAGACATATCTAACAGATAATCTATCCAGAACTTTCGAGTCAACGAGATAGAACGGAAACAGAAATGTCCGATTACGTTCCTCCGCTTCATCAACATCCTCGTTCGGCGAGTTTGTGGTTCCTTTGAATCTCGAAAAAATACCAGATCCAGTTCACGAGATACCGATTGGCCTCGCGACGAGGGTCAAGGATGAGTATGCACGGATTTGCAAATCGCCAACGAGAAAACACACATTTGCTAAGCGGCTAACCGGAAGGTCGGAACGTTCGATACGATCGTGCGATTAGCATGGAACACAAACGTGGGAAACGCAATTGCGAACGCTTTTGCGTCTTAAAAGTTGGACTTTATCGGTACTCTTTATCGATTTTTATTTATGTTACTGTTACCTGGATTGGGTTAAAATTTTCCGGAAAAAGAAAAAAAATATTTATCCGTTTTAAATAAATAATTGATCTCGTACTAACCTTGGTCCAGAAAGTTGGATGGATAATGTAGAAGTGTTTCAGGTTCTTCTTATACCTGTAACATAAATATTTTTCAAGCTATATTTATTGAAGAGCGATGGTATAGCTCATGGATGTGTGGCTTATTGATTTACAATGAGAGAAGTTTATCATACGCCTAATGAATCTTTCATTAGAAATGGAATATCGGATTTAAATTATTTTATCTGGCTGACGTTGTCGTCAAAGTTGCATCAGTTTTATTTATTAATGTAGATTGTTATGCTGGCAGCGTTGAGTTAGGCGAAAAACGGGCGATGTAATTCTAATTAGAATTACTTATACCGGTTTCTCTTTAGAATAATGAATAAAAGTTCAAATTTTTTATCTTATTTTTTTTCTAATTTTTTATCTAATTTTTTAAGGTGTAAGCAAAGACTAATATGTCTTTCGGAAGGTTCGTTAATTAGCCAATGGTAGCTTAATTTCATATTTCTTATTTTCTTTAATGCAGTAAGCATTGATATTTCGAGCGAATAAAGCTTGTGATAGAATAGATTTATAATTACTATTTACATACAAGTTTCGTATTTAATATTTTGTACTTAACATGCACGATACGAGCTAATGAATATTAATATTCATGAACCACGTAATTATGTATTAAGAATGAAATAAAACGGGTTACGGTTTACCTCTTCGAATAAAATTGTAATTCGAAATGAATTGGTACAAGTACGGAAGCGGTACCGTATTAATATTTAATATTTATTATACAGAGAAATGATCTACATGTGTATAACTATTTTATAAATTATAATAATGTATAATTATATTATAAGAATGTAAAATTATAATATCGGATAGAAACATAATTATTTAAAAATTATTCTTACTTGTAAGGAAGCACGTTGTACACTTCGCGCAACCAATGCAGGCTGGGGTAATTGTTGCTAGTGGTTAGCGTGTGGAAATAAGCGATAACATAGTCACCTTTGACAATCGGGTCCAGCAACTGTATCAAGTACAGCAGTGCCTGTAACAAAACAAAAATATATTTTTCGTTAATAAAATCTGGAAGCATTTTCTTTACCTAAATTCTCATTTACTTTTTCTTTTTTTTTTTTATTCGTAAAATTATTTTACCCACCAGATTAACCATCTGAATTATATTTTAGTTTGCAGGAATTTTTCTTTGAATAGGATCACAGGAACCACACGCTACCAAAAGATTAATGAAATTTATGGTACCGCCAGAAGCTTAAACAAAGCGAGTTGCGCAACCGGGACCAAGCATATTTCTTTCTTTTTTATGCAAGTAGGAAAAAGAGTCACGTAAGAATAAAAAAGGTAAATGTGGAGGCGTGAAACGGCAATGGTGATGTAAATAATCATCATTGTTACTGTTGAAAAAAAATTGGTTATCATTTATTCATAAGCTTGTGCTATAAACGGGTTCTAAATTGAAGTTATGTTTTATTGACCATTTTACGTAATACCTATTTACAACTCTATCTTTAACAAAAGCGTTTGAAAATTTTTCTCTGACTTTTTTACGACACACGAAATCATTTCTATTTCATTATTCCTAAAAACTAATGCCATTTAAATCATACTATTTATTTCTACAGAATTCTTTGAGCTAAAGTCTTACTGTCTTAGTTCTTAAAAATTATTAGAAATAAAAATTATTTTGACTCTATCATAATTCAAGATGAATACTAATTAATCTGCAACCCCTAGTAATAAAAAAATCATTCGAACAAAAATTATTCTTACTGCATCGTACCTCGAAACGAATCTCATTTAATCTACAACCCCTATTTACTTTAAAATTTGTACCATTTAAACCACGACCTCCACTCTTCAAAAATGATTTAAATAAAAATTATTCCCTTACAAATCTACCCTTATGAAATCTACTGAATAAAAATACTTAATGTTCCATTTAATTCTCAATTATTCTTCAAAAATCACTCTATGCGAATTCTATTTAATCTACAACCCCAATTTACTTCAAAATTAGTACCATTTAAACCACAACCTCTATTCTCCAAAAATCATCTAAATAAAAATGACTCAAATTAATATAATTTAGTTCTATTAATTATACAATTCCTACCCTTACAGAATCTACTGAATAAAAATAATTCATGTTCCATGATACCTAAAAATGAATACTATTTAATTCTCAACTATTCTTCAAAAATCACTCTGTGAATCTTATTTAATCTACAACCCCTATTTGCTTAAAAATTAGTACCATTTAAACCACAACCTCTATTCTCCAAAAATCATCTAAATAAAAATGATTCCCTTACAAATCTCCCTTATGAAATCTACTAAACAAAAATGCTTGGTATTCCATTATACCTGAAAATGAATACTATTTAACTCCCAACCCCATTCTTAAAAAATCACCCCTCTTCCATGATACCTAAAAATGAATACCATTTAAAAATGAATTCAATTCCCAGCCCTAGAAAATCCTCTGCATAAAACTTTTCACCAGTCCATCGTCCCTCAAAACGAACCTCGATTAATCCACTACCCTGATCCTCAAAGCATTCCCAGACCAAACCCGCTCCCATTTCCACGAATCGAACGCATCCATTCTTCCCGTTCCCAAAAACGAGCCCTAATCAAAATTACTGCCGCTCCAATGTGACAGAGAGTCGACCAAACGTCACGAATACTACGAAACGCTGGCAAACACGAGTCTTTGATCCCAGCGAAGCGCATTCGTCGCCACGTTTTAATCGATCGCGCCGCTACAACTCGAATTAGTATTCCGGTTCCTCGCCCTCGACACGGGGGTCGTGGAAATCAGGTCGGAGGCCTCGCGAACGAAAAGAGCAAGGGGTTCCAGGAAGCTTTCCACGGCTACGAGAGAGCACAGTTCGAAAAGAGTGGGAGAGAGAACAGCGAACGTTTCCTTCCGCGAGATATCGTTTCAGCTGGAGGGTTGGTTGCGTCGGTTTCCAAGATTTACCACCCCCTGCTGTTTCTTCCCTTTCGTTTCTCGACGATCGACGATGACGTCAGAACGTCTGCGCGACGCGGTGTGTATTTTAATCCGATATCATGAACGCCAAGCACACATGTAGGTCGAACGATACTGTGATATTAAATTCTGCGTTCTGGTAAAACGGGGTGGTTCGATAAAGGGGTTGAAGGTGTTCTTTTTTCTATTATGCAAACCGTAAACTATTATTTTTTTTTTCTTTTTTTTTATGGCGTAGTTTTATTATGGTCTGTTGGGAAAAAGTATTTCGTTTCGAGATCTCGAGGAGTGTGCGATGGAATAAGAATAATTTTTGTTCGGAGATTTTTGGACGATCAGGGGTTGTAGATTAAATGCGGTTTGTTTTGAGGCTAGATAAAGTCAGAATAATTTTTATTTGGAGAATTCTGGATGAACAAGGGTTGTAGATTAAATGCGGTTCGTTTTAAGGCTAGATAAAGTGAGGATAATTTTTATTTAGAGAGTTTTGGATGACCAAGGGTTGAGGATTAAGTACGGTTCGTTCCGAGGCTAGATAAAGTCAGAATAATTTTTATTAAAAGAGTTTTGGATGACCAAGGGTTGTAGATTAAATAGGGTTCGTTTTGAGGCTAGATAAATTAAGAATAATTTTTGTTTGAAGAATTTTGGACAACCAAGGGTTGATGATTAAGTACGGTTCGTTCTGAGGCTAGATAAAGTGAGAATAATTTTTATTTAGAGAGTTTTGGATGACCAAGGGTCGTAGATTAAATGCGGTTCGTGTTGAGGCTAGGTAAAATAAGAAAAATTTTTAGGTGGAGAATTTTTGAGAATCAGAAGTTGAGGATTAAATGATCTTCATTTTGCGATATAATAAAATATGAATAGTGTTTATTCAAACGAGTTTTGTGAAATAGGAGTTCGTTTTGAGGTGTAATGAAATAAAAATGATTTTTACTTAATGGATTCTTGAAGAGGAATTCTTTCTAAAGGTTGTTGATTAAATAGGGTTCCTTTCGAGGCAGCATAAAATAAGAATAATTTTTATTCAGAATGTTTTTAAGGACTAGGGGTTAATTAAATTTACACTTTTGGCGTTTTCTTTGGAGAGATCTCTGTGAATTGCGAACGAGATTCGAAGGGTATTTAGCAAAAGATTTTAATGTATAAAAATAAGAATATAAATATGTATAAGAAACATTTATTCATAAAATGAAGCAAAGGTCGGGTGTTTTTGAGAGAAGCAAATGATCCTCAGTCTTGGGATTTTAATGAAGAATATTCTACGCTGTTGTTAGTTCTTTGGATACAAATTAGAAATATTATATGCTTGGAGAGTTTCGATTTGCGTCAAGTGGTTTAATCCTAAGTAAATTAAGACACGACGAGGTGTCGTAATTCGTGCGCAATCGGCTTCCACGAATAGAAAAGTAAAGTTGTATACATTTTTACGATCGTCAGAGTGGAATATTTTCTGCCGATTTTTACCTCTCGAATCCCAAACCTTTGCCAGAACGAATCTGTCCAGCAAGCTTTTAGATTCAATTCCACTGCTCTCTTTGCCCGAACGAAATTAAGAACTTGCCAAGATAATCGGAAACGAGAAAGAAGCGAGTTCAAGGCTCGATTGATTTCCGTAGAGTACAGCTTAATCATCGTTTACCATCGTTACAGACTTTGTTCTCCTGTAAACCGGAAACCCATCATTAAAATGCCTCTTTGAATTCATCTTTTTATGCGTTACGATTAAACCGCAGATTTTTACGCAAATTCGTATTTTCTAGAGTATAGTAAAATTATTTCAGCCACCGGATATTATAAAAATAAATAATTTGAATATTTTGTATTTCTTTTAATATTAACACTAGATTTACGGATATTGATTGGATCATTTTGATGGATACATTAAAATACAAATATTCCGTAATATAATTAGTTCACTTTACTTTAAATCGATCAATTTTTATTACTAGAGATTCATTTACTATATTTTTCGTATATCAATTTTATTTCGAGCTTACAATTTCCGCTCGTACACTTGTTAAACTTAAACCCGAAATTAGAGCTACGTCAAATTGACGGGTTCCGTAAATCTAGTGTTAAGTTCATTCTGTGTAATCGTGCAGCTTTAACTTTCTTATAAATGATATATAAACTTTCAGTAATTAATATTATTAATATTATCCATTTTAACGTTTCGAGTAAATATAGCTTGCATTAAAATAATTTTACCATCGTTAGTCACGCCTAAATTACGTATTTAATATTTCGCACTTAACCCGCGCGACGTAAGTGAATAAATCGGAATTCATAGGGCTAAACAAGTCGTTGAACACAGAATTATGCATAGAATTGGTTTGCAAAGTGGCCATTTCTGCGATTCACGTTTCAAAGCGGATACATGGCGGAACACATCTCGCGAATACGAAATACAGGGAATACCAAAACGAATCTATACCTATTATTTATTTCCTCGACGCACGACTAATTTTACTTTCTGCCGCCTTGAATCGAAACGAGATAAAAATTACAACGTCGTCGCAGAAGGCTGCAGCCAAAAATACTCGTAGTTACGTACATTAAGTGTACGTTTATACACGCTTCCGTTCATAACTCATTTGACACTTAACAAATTTAAAACAACGAACATTTTATCTTACAGTTATAAAATAATCTTGTTATTCGTAAATTGTTGATTGTATAAAGAACCTTAAATTATTATCTCCTTGAGGTTTCACTGAAATTCTATTTCGATGAACATTCTATTCAAAATTTGCAAGTGTCGAAATGGAACGCGAAGTGGATTCTCTTATTCTCAAATTCTTGGATTAAAAAATTCTCAAGTTCTTGGATTTAAAAATTCTCAATTTCTTGCATCTTAAAATTCTCAAATTCTTGGGTTAAAAAATTCTCAAATTCTTGGATTTAATAATTCTCAAATTCTCAAATTGTTGGATTTAATAATTCTCAAATTCTTCGATTTTAAAATTCTCAAATTCTTTGATTTAAAAATTCTCAAGTTCTTGGATTTAAAAATTCTCAAATTCTTGGATTTAATAATTCTCAAATTCTTGGATTTAAAAATTCTCAAATTCTTGGATCTTAAAATTCTCAAATTCTTGGATTTTAAAGTCCTTAAATTATTGAATTTTAAAGTCCTCAAATTTTTAGATTTAAAAATTCGCAAATTCTTCGATTCAAAAATTCTCAAATTTTTAGGTTACAGAAATATTTATGGACAGTAGTGTACACCGTGCACGATGAACGTCGACGAAGACGCGGTGCAAATTTTTCTCGCTCGACGTAGCTTTTAAAAACGTTGTAACAACCGTGACGCGAAAAGAAAGACAGAGAGATGCACAGTGCTCGATTAGCAAACGTTAATTAAACGAGCTGCCGAGATAATGGGATTTCAGGGTCACGATACAGATAGCGAGTATTTTAAAGCTCGTCACCGGACTTAATTTTATGCCGTCGTTAAATCATCGATATTTAAGGCTCTCCTGCTTCTTTGATAAGGCAGAGAACCGTTGTCTTTGCTTGTTCCTCCTTTGACGCAGAGCTTTTGATTCTTTTTTATTCGAGCAGGTGTTGGGTATCTCTTTTTCTTTCATTTTTACGCCCGAATTATCGAGACTCTGTGGCGCAGAAGCTTTCGAGCAGTTCTTGATCCTATTTCAATTGCTGTTCGTAAAAAGGAAATTACTGGTCTTCCAGATTTCTGCGACGCAACCATGCTTTCGTTCCTCTAAAAAAAATATTTCTAATTTAAAAAAAAAACTACAATATAAAATTGGAACGGGAGGGTGCATTAACAACTTTTATATTTTTTTTAGAATATTAAAATATTTCTTAAATATTTAATAATTCTTAGAAAATTAAAATATTTCTTAAATATTTCAATAATTCTTAGAAAATTCAAATATTTCTTAAATATTTCAATAATTCTTAGAAAATTCAAATATTTCTTAAATATTTCAATAATTCTTAGAAAATTCAAATATTTCTTAAACATTTGAATAATTCTTAGAAAATTCAAATATTTCTTAAATATTTCAATAATTCTTACAAAATTCAAATATTTCTTAAATATTTCAATAATTCTTAGAAAATTCAAATATTTCTTAAATATTTCAATAATTCTTAGAAAATTCAAATATTTCTTAAACATTTCAATAATTCTTAGAAAATTCAAATATTTCTTAAACATTTGAATAATTCTAAGAAAATTCAAATAAAAGATTTGATCGTAGCAGAATTGAATAACGCTTAATTCTGCCAAGAAACGCGTTTCGAGCACAGAAAAAGGGACCGAAGCAAAAACGAACGTATACAATCATCGATGAAATAAACTCTTTCGCGAAACAGCATGGAAGGATTGTCGATACCTTAAACGTCAAGAACGTAGGATATCGAATAGACCAGTTGATCGGAGGATATCCTTTCGTCGCAGCTTTTCATCGTTGCACGAACCGATAAATGTGTGACCTGAAATTGCTCTCGCGAGGTCAGGGGGAGAATGATCGAGTGCGTCCTTGAATCTCGAACAGCGACCTACATTCAGCCAGGAGGAATCGTCCTTTTAGTATCAGTCTATATTTTTTTTTTATTGCTTTATCTGTCGTCACAGGGCCGGAGCATGACGGTGTCCTCAATCCTCGCATAATTTCCTCCAAGACCGGTACGATTTTATGTACGCTCGCGTTTCATTGTGTACGATTTGTAAGTGTTGCGTTGCATCTCTCGGAGAAACGAGAGAAAAATAATTTGTCTTCGGTAGGATTACATTTTTCTCAGAATAAATGTTTTATTCCTTCGATCTAGGCATCGGTCTAAATGTAAATTAACTCATCGAAGACCAGAAATTTTGTTGAAAATCTATTTATTTATTACTGGACAAAGTTACGCTCGAATAAAACTTTTACTTGTCTGCTTTTACAAAACGTTTATACCTACGGTAAATATAGATCTTCGTTCCAGTTTTCAGCTGAAACGGTCGTTTCTTAACGTAACTTTCCATTTACAATTAATTGTCACTTTTATAAATTGGAAGAAACGAAATACGAGATATCTCGTGACCGGTCCTCGATGTGTTAATATTATTTTAACTCGAATTTAAAGAGCTGATTGGTCGTGAGCTCCTAACAAGTACCCAATTTCGGTTAAGACAGGAAATTTAATTTCTGTGATCTTAGAAATTCTGATTTTTTTTTTTCTTACCTGTCATTGGTTCTCAATAACAACTTATTAATCAATTTTTATAATCTGCAGTGTTATCTTCTAGTTTTCTTTTTAATTACGATGTTGTGATAACCGTAATCTTTATGTACTGGAATTAAAACCAGTTTACGATTTATTGGTATTCTTGCTACTATTTGTTTCCGCTAGTCTCTTGAATTTTCTATGGACAAACTATAGATGCATCACTCCTATTTTAACACTCTTATTAATATTTTATTAATTTTTTTCCTGTCGGCTATTTCTCCTTTCCATGTTCGATACCCTTCTCAGGAGTTCATCATACACTTTCTCAATCATCCCTCTATATTACAGCGCAGAGTGTTTCTCCTTTAAAATCTAATTAAAAACGAAGGAGATATTTAAGTGGCCTCCTTCACTTGGGGCATCTGGTATTCCTCCACGAAGCAAAGAAAAAATAAAAAAAAATCCAACCAGGGGAAACAAACATCCCCTATCAAAAAAATAAGAAAAATTTATCAAACAGCAATTCCTTCGGTCCTTAAATCACGATCAACGTCATCGAAAATACCGTAAAAAGAAATAAAAAAAAAAAATGACGATACATAAAAATCTTTCTCACAATATTTCTCTTTCAAGACCATTCAAATTGTCCTACGAACATTTTTCGTAGGTATCCATTTTCAGTAACAACATCCAGTATACCTCCAAGAAAAGAAACCAGAGAAAAATTCACAAAAATTCAAAAAAACTTCCAAAAAAAATAATTAAAAAAAAAAAAAAAAATTCTACGGATAGAAACAAACATTCTCCTTAGAAAAAAAAAAAAAAAAAAAAGCTGGAAACTCGTTAAATGGCAATTCCTTCGGTCCATCGATCACGATCAGCGTCATCGAAGATGGCGAAGAAAAAGGGGTGACAGGCGCGTGATGGGGCGAGGTCGCACAGGCGTTTCCTATTCGATCGTTCGCGGCTATTTCCGACGGCGACACTTTCCTCAAAGGACGCCACACCGTTCGCGACGTGAAAAAAAGGGTCACGTGCAGGGAGGAAAACAAACTTTTCCAGGGCGGATCGGCGTGGCCGCGACAACGTTGCAGCTCGTGCGCCCTCGGGTTGGGAGTTGTTCCGTGGTCGGTCTATTTCTGGACGTGTAAATATCGATTCGCTGGCGGTGCTGCGCTCGTCGCCAACGAGAGGGAAGGGAACGTACGAGTTGGAAAGAGAGGAACGAGCAAAGATGATATTGATACACGCAGGAGTAACGAGATCGCGGAGAGTGCAACTGACGTGGAGGCTGAGAGAGCCATTCGAGTCGAATTTTAGAGAAAGTTGGGTAGACGGAGGGTGAATGTCTTTCACATTCGGCAGAGATAAGTGATACGGAATGAAGAAGAAAGAGCTGAAGAAAGGGCTGAAGAAAGGGCTGATAATTTATTCCAAGGGCGTTGCAGAGAACGAAAGTTGGTTTTCTTGGGAACAGAGCTGCCACAGTCAACCCCCAATTTTCCTTTAATTTGAAGCAGCTGCGAGGGACAGTTTGTGGAATGTAAAATTAGGTAAGAGTAGCGTAAGAATCTCCTAACGATCCTCCGTGAGTAGTATTGGGCTACTTTTCGCAACCGAGGTGAAAGAATAGATCCTTGAGCGACCCTATTTCGCGTAGCCTTCTTCGCAGATACGAACAGATTTTAAATTTTATTTCTACAATACTGGATTTTTATAGTTGCACGAAAGTGTTATCGAATGATAGGAAATTTTAATTCTTTGGACTTAATAAAATCATTTTTGTAGCCACTGTAAGTTATGAACACTTCAACAACAGCTTTTCGAAAAGGGGAAAAAAAATGGTATCTGTTAAAATGATTTTTCTATTACAGAGTGCATTCTAGCGAAACAATTTAGTAATGGAAGAATTTTATTTTCCAAGGATGGAGGAACACTGGCGATAAAAAACAACAGAATGATATCAGTAAAAAGAATTCCGGAAATAAAAAAGGGATCATTGCAAGGACACAAAATAAAAGAGAAACGCCAGAAGTAAAAAAAGGAACGTTGTAAAAACATGAAAAAAAAAAGGAATCTCATAAATAAAAAAGAAACATTGCACAGAGACATTGAAACAGGAATTCCATGGATAAAAAAAACCTTGCAAGGACACCGGAAAACGAATTCCGAGCACCCACTGCAAGGCGACCAGAAGGTATCATTTTTATTCGTCCCACACGAACGAAACCTGAACTTTCGCAGCTCACGTTCAACTTTGAATCTTGCCTGTCCCCGTATCGAGAGAGTCAGTGATGCAAGATGATTCATTTAAAGGTCCAACACAGCAACCTGTGCTCAAAGCGATCAAGCGATGTTCGTTTCAGAGCCACGTCGCGGAGAGAATTTAGTAGGACCATCGAGTGAGCGACGCTCTGAATAAACATTCGATTGATCCAATGAATAATTCTAAATCGTTTCCGGAGCCGGCCATTGCCTCGCCATGTCGTCTCGCGATAAATAACATGCTAATTCTTTCGATCAACTCTTCAAGCNCGTGAGTAGTATTGGGCTACTTTTCGCAACCGAGGTGAAAGAATAGATCCTTGAGCGACCCTATTTCGCGTAGCCTTCTTCGCAGATACGAACAGATTTTAAATTTTATTTCTACAATACTGGATTTTTATAGTTGCACGAAAGTGTTATCGAATGATAGGAAATTTTAATTCTTTGGACTTAATAAAATCATTTTTGTAGCCACTGTAAGTTATGAACACTTCAACAACAGCTTTTCGAAAAGGGGAAAAAAAATGGTATCTGTTAAAATGATTTTTCTATTACAGAGTGCATTCTAGCGAAACAATTTAGTAATGGAAGAATTTTATTTTCCAAGGATGGAGGAACACTGGCGATAAAAAACAACAGAATGATATCAGTAAAAAGAATTCCGGAAATAAAAAAGGGATCATTGCAAGGACACAAAATAAAAGAGAAACGCCAGAAGTAAAAAAAGGAACGTTGTAAAAACATGAAAAAAAAAAGGAATCTCATAAATAAAAAAGAAACATTGCACAGAGACATTGAAACAGGAATTCCATGGATAAAAAAAACCTTGCAAGGACACCGGAAAACGAATTCCGAGCACCCACTGCAAGGCGACCAGAAGGTATCATTTTTATTCGTCCCACACGAACGAAACCTGAACTTTCGCAGCTCACGTTCAACTTTGAATCTTGCCTGTCCCCGTATCGAGAGAGTCAGTGATGCAAGATGATTCATTTAAAGGTCCAACACAGCAACCTGTGCTCAAAGCGATCAAGCGATGTTCGTTTCAGAGCCACGTCGCGGAGAGAATTTAGTAGGACCATCGAGTGAGCGACGCTCTGAATAAACATTCGATTGATCCAATGAATAATTCTAAATCGTTTCCGGAGCCGGCCATTGCCTCGCCATGTCGTCTCGCGATAAATAACATGCTAATTCTTTCGATCAACTCTTCAAGCATCAATCATAAAAAAAAAAAACAAAAAGAAAAAAGAAACAAAAATTTAATTCAATTTGAAAATTGAAACATCCTCTTTGAACGATCCCCGACACTATCTAAATATTTATAAATATTCTCGTTTGTTCTCAACGATTCTATTTAACAAAATACCATTATATATATTATCAATTTTTTTCTCCATACTCGGCAAGTTTCACGATAAATCTATCGATAAATTCGATTTTGCTCGCAGACGCTCGATTTCGCAGCGGAAAACTATCCAGCCAATTTCCTCGCGACGTCCGAGCTATGCTAAACGGATCGATCAGCTTGTAAAGAACTACCAAACACGCTAGTCTATAATAAAAGAGGCGAGGCTAACCCGACGAGCGTATTGATTTCGTGCTCCCGCCACGCTTTACTCTCGCAACTATGTTCCATTAGGCGATCGTTATACGTTTTCGAGTCACGAGGCGATCCCTGCTTGTTCACGTGTTCACGGGGGCGGCTGTGGAGACGAGGTCGGATCGAGGGTGAAAATTTCAAGCGACGCGTCGGCTTGCACGTGAACAAGGGTTGATTGCTCCCCCGGGCAAATCTGCAGGATTTATTTAGCATTGTCTGCGCTAAGCTCGTCGACTATAGTGCTTCGAGTAGTTATAGCCCTGTTTGCGATTCTTTGAACGATTCTGCGGGCTACGAAACAGGCCGAGTGCGCGTTTTTCCGGAATTCTTCGGTCGTTATCGTTCAATCGCGGAGGAATTTGTTTACTAATTTTTTTTGTCGCTTGGTACGTTAGGGAAATATTTTTTTTATAACCAAGGTCGCGACTGATGTTATGAGATACTTTGAATAATTGTTGTAGATTTATGCACAGCGATCATGTTAATTAAACTTTATTATAAAATATTCTATATTTATTGTTAATTTTATTAATTGTTGTAGATTTATTTAAAATTAACAATATGAGAATTAAATTATTAGATTTATAATCTAATATATTTAAATAATTATTAATATTTAGGGTACGTTGGGGTGCGATGGCCCACTTTTTTCAGAATTAACGCGTCCTAAATTTAGTTCGCGTTCAAACTGAAAAATGTGATCGGTTAAAGTACACGTGGATCTGTAATATTAACATGTTGCAATCAAGGAATAGGAAAACGCTTGGTAAGTAAGAATTTATCTGCACCGAAGCGTTTAAAGAAGCAAAAACAGGCGCAATTGTAATCTTTCACGATGCTCGAGTAAACATCAAGTCAAATTTTCTGCATTTTGTATCTTTGTGACACTGAGGTGCTAGTCTTATGGCAAACACTCTAATTTATGTTCTTATGCAACTATGATGGAACTACAGCTAAGCAACATTGTGTATTAACCATTAGAAAAAAAAGAAAAAATGAAACAGAGGAAGAGGGATCAGGTTTTCGAACAGCTGAGCGAAGTCGGTTAAACTAGATTCAATCTAACTGTCGAAGCTCGTCTTCGAGGCCCGATCAATTTGAATCTTACCTTGTCCAGATTGATTTTAGTGGCCGGGAACCATTTGCCGACGAACACGATCACTGGTCGACCCTGGCGATCGACTCCGCTTTGGTAAAGGCAGCCGATTCCTGAAACCTCGGACAGATCCTCCGTCTTTGCCCTTCTGAGGAGCCTCTCGTACCTGGAACATAAAAGTAAGGCACACTGAATGATTGGTCTATGAAAATTTAGTCGTCGTGACAAATTTGAGCGACCTGTAGGCTGTCAAGTGATCAACGCTAAATTTATGGACACTAATTAGTGTTTTTTTGTTACAACATTAGTTCACATTATTTAAAATTTATCGATTTTTCTTAGATTTTTCTTAGACTTTTCCTAGATTTTTCGTAGATTTTTGTTAGATTTTTGTTAGATTTTTCGTAGATTTTTGTTAGATATTTCCTAGATTTTAAGCTTTCTCAGTAGGGATTATTCTCGATAAGATTTGTCTCGTTCGTACTGCTCGACTTCGCTTCCGGATGGATGCTGCGTCTTTTATCAGCAGCACGTCGACGTTTCGCAAGAGTTACAGCTGGCATCTTCAGGCCTGAGAGCTTCGATACCTATCCATCTCCCGCGTGTCCTTCCGTACAAGCGATCACTGATGCCAATCACTTCACATGCCAATCAGTGCTGTCTCTTCGACATTTCCCATTTGATTTTGATTCCATAGATATTTATTAACAGAGATTTATTCGCTACATTTCTTGTGTCAAGTTCGATTTTACGTGTGCATTTTCGATACGCGTGCTTGTTACATTTATAATTCGTCAAACTGACGAGTTTCGTAAATCTAATATTAACACATTGTACACGGTACAGGTATAAATACATTTTTAGTGTACTTACAAGTACGTAAAACGGTAAATAAATGTTTGCAAAATTATATTTTGTAAAATAATATCTTTTTGTGTTTCTTCGCATCTTCCAGAATTAATTTAATCGCCAAAAATAACCTTCGTATAAAATGTTAAGTATTACTCGAAGAAACTATCGACAACTCTAGTTACGTTCTTGGTCGTTTAGTTCGGGTGTACAAGTGTCTTCTCCTCTATTGAAACACTTTCAAAGTAATTCGTTATTCAACGACTATAACGTTGAATGCAAAGAACACTCGCTTCAGCACCTTGTTATTGTTCAGGATCTTTCCCCTCGAGTTGGTAATTTTTATTTGGAATTTCTTAAACACTTTTCTGCGCGTTATAATCGAGTCTCGGAATTTAATTTCAAGTAAAAGAGAAATTACGTGCTCCAGTTTGTAGACGGAACAACGTCGGAAGAATCGACGTTTGAGCAAAGAAGTTCTATTTACAAATCTTGCTCAGCGCGATGACTATTTGGAACACGTCACTCTCATACACCAGTGAATCAATAATTGTCTTGCATTTTTTAACACGTCCGGTGTCCGATGTTTATTCAACGTATCACACGCTATAATTCGGTTGCAAACAAAATATCAATTTTTCGAGCTACAACATTGAAACACGCCGTGTTTATTCGAAACTATTTTTTTCTTTTTTTTTTTTCCCAAAGCAGCGAAGAATCCTAAACAAACGAAACGCTGTTTATTAAATGAAAATATACAGAAGTTCCTTCGGCGAGGATGATACGAAAAAAAATTGTATCGCGCAACGATCAAATATTTATATTTATCTCCGTCGAGATTGAATCGCGCGAATTATGCAAATTTCAGATCGCAATCGTCACGGCTGAATCGTAAAGCGAATTTTATAGTGTAGCGCGAAAATTGCACGCGGTAGCGTAGTTTCATTGCTGATTTCCTTCGTTACGGATTGTTCGTTAAAAAGAAAAACAAAGCTGGTCGATCCGTGTCTCGAATATCGATGCCATCACGTAGCGTTAATCGCGGCGACGAGAAGAGCGTGCGGTTTCGCGGAAACATTCGAAACTCGGGATACCAACCTCACGAAATATACCTCGCGATACCGATCTCGTAACGTGAATATCAAAGTAATAATTAGATAACGTGACCCTCAAAAATATGAAGTTCAGAGTATCTGCGATTATCGATGCTTGGCGTCGATGGTGACGCGATTTAAAAAAATGTAAATTTTAGAAGGCTGTTTAAAATTCACATTTTTAGAACACTAAATACAGACATGATTATGAATTATCGTGGTTTTTGATAAATTTGGTAAAAATAGAAACGCAGCGCAGGTTTCGTATTTAATCTTTCGGTTGTGTCAGCGATTTGTTATGGGAGGGAATTTTGGAATACGAAGCTCGTGTGGGCTTCGCAATAAGATATTTGCGATATGCAGTCCGCGATACGAAGTTCGCGTTATGAATTTCATAATAAGTTCGCAGCGTGAAGCTTATGGTACGAGATTCGAAACAGGAAGCTCACAACATTAAGTTTACGAGACTGAGCGCATAATATGGAACTTTTGAGTTTGCGGCGTGAAGACTCATAATAGAAAATCCAGAAAACGAAGCTGGAAACGTGAACTTGCTAGTAAGAACTTCGTCCAGGGTACAAACTTAATTACATAAAATTCGTGACAGAAAATCAATAATACGAATTTTACGATAGGAACCAAAAAATATAGCCTTTGCGATAACAACTTTATTATACAAATTCCTCCACATAAAACTGACAATATGAAACTAATGTAAGATGTCGACCAATAGATTTCAGGAACTTGCAACTTTTGTATTATTTCTTTATTGCAATTTATTCACTTCCAATCCTCAATTTGATATTATATATCAATCATTATATTATACATCCTCAACATTAATATTATAAGTCCATCTCCGATGACTCTAACGATAGGATAAATATTACAAAAATATCAAAAGACCATTAACTCACTACAAACTTCACAACATAATTCCTACAACTCTAACTCTACCGTCTCAACCAAATCTACCAAAAAATTTACCTCCTTATTCAACCATTTGCCTTAAAAAAAAAAAAAAAAAAAAANCTCAGCGCGATGACTATTTGGAACACGTCACTCTCATACACCAGTGAATCAATAATTGTCTTGCATTTTTTAACACGTCCGGTGTCCGATGTTTATTCAACGTATCACACGCTATAATTCGGTTGCAAACAAAATATCAATTTTTCGAGCTACAACATTGAAACACGCCGTGTTTATTCGAAACTATTTTTTTCTTTTTTTTTTTTCCCAAAGCAGCGAAGAATCCTAAACAAACGAAACGCTGTTTATTAAATGAAAATATACAGAAGTTCCTTCGGCGAGGATGATACGAAAAAAAATTGTATCGCGCAACGATCAAATATTTATATTTATCTCCGTCGAGATTGAATCGCGCGAATTATGCAAATTTCAGATCGCAATCGTCACGGCTGAATCGTAAAGCGAATTTTATAGTGTAGCGCGAAAATTGCACGCGGTAGCGTAGTTTCATTGCTGATTTCCTTCGTTACGGATTGTTCGTTAAAAAGAAAAACAAAGCTGGTCGATCCGTGTCTCGAATATCGATGCCATCACGTAGCGTTAATCGCGGCGACGAGAAGAGCGTGCGGTTTCGCGGAAACATTCGAAACTCGGGATACCAACCTCACGAAATATACCTCGCGATACCGATCTCGTAACGTGAATATCAAAGTAATAATTAGATAACGTGACCCTCAAAAATATGAAGTTCAGAGTATCTGCGATTATCGATGCTTGGCGTCGATGGTGACGCGATTTAAAAAAATGTAAATTTTAGAAGGCTGTTTAAAATTCACATTTTTAGAACACTAAATACAGACATGATTATGAATTATCGTGGTTTTTGATAAATTTGGTAAAAATAGAAACGCAGCGCAGGTTTCGTATTTAATCTTTCGGTTGTGTCAGCGATTTGTTATGGGAGGGAATTTTGGAATACGAAGCTCGTGTGGGCTTCGCAATAAGATATTTGCGATATGCAGTCCGCGATACGAAGTTCGCGTTATGAATTTCATAATAAGTTCGCAGCGTGAAGCTTATGGTACGAGATTCGAAACAGGAAGCTCACAACATTAAGTTTACGAGACTGAGCGCATAATATGGAACTTTTGAGTTCGCGGCGTGAAGACTCATAATAGAAAATCCAGAAAACGAAGCTGGAAACGTGAACTTGCTAGTAAGAACTTCGTCCAGGGTACAAACTTAATTACATAAAATTCGTGACAGAAAATCAATAATACGAATTTTACGATAGGAACCAAAAAATATAGCCTTTGCGATAACAACTTTATTATACAAATTCCTCCACATAAAACTGACAATATGAAACTAATGTAAGATGTCGACTAATAGATTTCAGGAACTTGCAACTTTTGTATTATTTCTTTATTGCAATTTATTCACTTCCAATCCTCAATTTGATATTATATATCAATCATTATATTATACATCCTCAACATTAATATTATAAGTCCATCTCCGATGACTCTAACGATAGGATAAATATTACAAAAATATCAAAAGACCATTAACTCACTACAAACTTCACAACATAATTCCTACAACTCTAACTCTACCGTCTCAACCAAATCTACCAAAAAATTTACCTCCTTATTCAACCATTTGCCTTAAAAAAAAAAAAAAAAAAAAAAAAAACAGGAAGTTTTTCTGCGACCTTTCCAAACCGTGCAGCTATTTAATAACATTACATCGTTAAAAAAAAAAACAAATCTTACTGCATGTAAATGGATTCATTTTCCGCAGTAATATATATTTTTTTAAGCTCAATAAACAATTTTAGCTGGACGCAGCTCGCCTAAACGGTAGCACCTCGCGGACACGCGACAGGGTCGTTTCGTCGCGTAGCGTCGCGCGTGGACGCGTCCATGAATATTCCATTCGGCTAAAATCAATGAGCACGCCTCACGTGCGCGTCGAGAAACGTTCCTCCTAACGTTGTTAATCGACTCGGGCCACGGTTGAGCGCGGTTGATCCAAAGAAGCAAATTTTCCCCTCTCGGTGAAACCAAGTTTCACCGCGCAGCTATCGACTTTTCGCTCGCATTTTTAACTTTTATTTTATTTTATTTTTTTTTTCCCGCCACGGAGCTCGTTTCAAGGCCGCAACAGAGACCACACACATGATTGACACGTATTCAACCAGACAACACGCGAACCTGATTTATTTTTCTATCGAACAACAACTGTTCGTATCGGTTAACGAGCGGCAACGGAACGAGCTTGTCTGACAATGAACGGTAACATACTACTGACGAAGCACAGCTGTTTCTTTAATTGTTACTCGCGCTGCTATTGTCTTTTCACCGAGGTCTTCTCATGGAGACGTGCAAATTATTGTTCGCCTATTGTGCGAGGAAAAGAGAGAGCGACGCGAGCGTTTTTAAGAAGCTATCGTGCAATCGTTTTCTAATGCTTTCTTAAGTTAGGATCGTTAACGTGTTGTACGAAGGCTTAAGAATGGAAGATTTAGTGCAGACCGGATTTTTATGCATTTAGAAGAAACTTAAGGCTAACAATTGAATATACAAATGTATAAATCATTTTCTAGCGAGCTTCTGCTTTTCTTACCGTATCCTCAAAATAAATAATATAAAAAAAAAAATGAATTAGTGTAAAAATTCTTCATATACTACTGAGAGATTAAATCAAGATTTTTCTGAAAGTTTCTAACAGAGAAACACAGATTAAGAAATGTGAATTTTAGAGCAGATTTCTAAAATTTACGTTCTTAAAAATACTAAATATACGCTTTATTAATTATCATATATATAATTATTGTGGTTTTTAGTAAATTTTGTAAAAGTAGAAACGTAACGTAGACCTTGTATCTAATTTTTTATTACATACTTTTAATAAAAAATGATAGATCACATAAAATACAGTCTAATAAATTTCCAAAACCTCTACGAAAAATAACTAATCGGTAACTTCGACTGCTTCAGTAGTTCCAGTATTAATAAAAGCAAATTAGAAATTTTTTTCAAATCGCTATCAATTGTGTCACTATCAATTTCAAACAGGATTACCTTTAATCGCTACGTTTTTCGACATAAATAAAAATTCGTTCGCATTCATGAGACCAGGACGAACAATCACCGTCTACCCTATCGTCTAAGCTTCCAAACAGCTCCTCTGTTCGCACTCCGTCAACGGTCGATACGATTTTCCTCCCACGATCACAGATTACGACCACGGACAGTTGGCGACGCGTAAAAACACGAAGCTCGCGTTCCTCTCCGAAAAATGAAAAACACTAAACAAACCTACGCGTATCGACCAGCAGAGACAGGACACAGCGTTTCTCGACGACAACAAAACCTTTCTTGGAGCGCTACCAAACAGCGTCGAAGGACGCAAAACAAAACTGGGCGTTGGACCAAAAATAATATTCCCGCGTATCGGAAAACGATTAAAGCTTCGCTTCGAGATCCCCGTGCATCAAGACCCCAGTGTTTCTACCCTCCGACTCCGACCCCAACGATTCCAACATCGAAATTCTCCAAATTAAACCTGGAGCTTCTACGAGCGACCGATCGGCAAAAATGAACGCGCCAGACGCGGAAACATTTACGTAACGCGAGAACACTTGACTTCCTCGAAAAAGAAACAGTTAAATTAGCGATAAACGAAGGATGTTAACGAGCAATTCAGCATACGCACCGGTCTTCGTCCTCGATCACATCCACCATGTCAATCATGACCATTCTGACCGTGTGTACACTTTTCAGTCGAACCAGTATCCGACGTAAGTTTCGAGCTTAAATGCTTTTCGAGCTCCAAAAATCGGTGAAATCGTCAATGTCTTCGACACTTGTTCCGAGTCTTCGTTCTACGACTCTCTTCGTTCGATCGGTGAGCGAGTCCTTGATGGTGTCATCGGTCCAGACACTAACCCTGTTCCACTCTGTGCGGGAGTATATCCTCGGAAGGGATGAATCGATTTATTAAGTGTATAGTAATCGAGCGAAACGATCGCGAGAGAAATGGTAACGAGATCGAAGATGCGTGGATCGAGGAAGATGAACTGTGACGAACGCACGTAGCAATCGCGATGGAAGAGAAACCACGATCGACGCGACCAACCTTCGCGACGAGTCGCAACGCACTGAGCCGCCCGAACGAGGAAGACGGGGGACTATGAGGCGAGAAACGACGTCGGGACGCCGCGTCTTCGTCGGCTTCGTGGGCGCGCGCCTCCGCCGGCTGCGTCACGGCGCCTGCTCGGCTTAGGCTACTACGTGTTCGATGAGTAAAAAGCCGGGTAGGAAGAGTAGGGGCGCGATCCGCGGGACGGTTGTTACGTTCGATTCGCGAGGCGTCGACTAATTGTTGGAATATCGCTCGGTTGGCCGTAAAAGGGTCGGCTGGGTGTATCAATCGAGTTGGGAATCAATTCTGGCAATTGTTACATAGGAAGAGTGTTTGAGTATTTGCATAATGGTCTTTCGACCCTATTATCGCTTGGGGGTGGCGATCCTGGGTCGCTAAACGATCGTAAAAATTCCGAACGAGCTTCTGTGTTGGATGTTGAATAGCAATATTTTCTGTATCGCGCTAGATAATTGTTTTTTTTAATTTTGTTATTGTTTTTATTGTTTTTTATTGTTTTTCATTGTTTTCAAGTGGAAGTTTGTATCGTGATAAAAATATTTGGTGGTTTTTTTTAGCTGTAACTTTTACGATTTTTAAATTTTTGGTAATAGCGTAAATCAGAGGGGTAGCTTAGTGATCTGTGGTTAATCGTGTTTTACGATTCGTGGGATGTTTTATTTTCACTTTTGTCCAAGTTTGTTTGTCCCGTCTGTTTTCAAACGAATAAAACTGGATTTCATTTCATTTTGACGGAGCTTCTCGGCTTTCTCTGTTTTTCAAAAAAGTAAAATTAAATTTCGTTTACCATTTTATAAAATGTATGGCTAGATACACACGCTGAGTATTGTTCTAAAAAATATTAAACTTCGAAAAGCTATACAAATTAAATTACCTTGTTCTTTTATAATATCTACTACGTTAAATTACCACGAATAAAATTAATCTAATTCAAATTAGCAATACCGTTTCACGTTAGGATCTTATTTGCATTTAATTTTAGCAAAACTCAGAGAGTAACTCTCTACTGTCACAACTGTGTGACAAACACTAATATTCCATATCAGAGGAACTATTAATTACACGAGCATCATATCCGTTAATTCTAAGTACAGAATTCTCCGAATCAGCGACACGATGATGCATGATACGCACGTGTCGCTGGAATATGCGAAATTGGGAGCATTCCCAAGCAGGAAGCCATCGCGTTTGATCTAGCCGTGTTGACTGATTACGCGAATTATATTTGGCCAACACAACGGGCTCCACATAGTACGTTCTCCACGGTCAAATCCGAATTTTTAGCGAGGAATTCCGTGGGTTTATAATGCAAGGGCATTTATAAGCGTGGCTATTTTCGAATCGTTCCTCGCGTTTCATTTTCATGCGATTTTCATGCGTCGACTAATTCAAGGAACGCGGCTCGATCGCCTCGAAAGGGTAGCGCGAATTAAACTTTCAATTCCAATAAATCGTAAATGTCAATTCCGATAAATCATAAATTTCAATTCCGATTGATTGGATTACAACCGAGCGATGGAAGAACACGGAACGTACTCAATTTGCATGCATTAATTGGCAATTAATATCGCAGCTCGGCCACTCGAGACACGTAACGCGTTATTCGAGCGTTTCGATGGAACCGACCAAATCCTTTTACACTCGTTCTCTCGTGAAACCGTGCTGTTGCCAGAAGTTTGGAATTCGAGCTGGCTACTTTGTTTCGCAATTGGTTAATTCTATGGCGGGCACTGATTCGACGGTTCGACGCGAAATTGCGTTACGCTTTCACATTTCTGGGTCGATTGGTTCTAATGTGGCGTTGTTTCGATAGACGAAACCAGCTACTGTTCGATTGTTACGCTCGATTATTATTTTAGACCGCGCAATTGAAACTGTCAGGACACAATACGGGATATTGAAATCAATGCGTCCTTAATGCTCTGCTACTGTGTATCAGTGCTTCTCAAAATGGACGATATCGTCCCTTACAGGGCGTTTGACCGAGATTTTATTCGCTTTTACTTAATATTTTATTCGCTATCGATTAAGAACGGAGACTAATGAACTGAAATTTTTCACGAAAAAAGTTTCCATTTTACTCATTATTAATTAAAAAAAAAAAAAAGGTTTATGATCTGAGAATTTCTTAAAAAAGAGAGCCGTTAATTCCTAGCTTACAGTAAACAGACCCATTTTAATCGTCCGCAATTCTAACATGAAATTTTCTAAAGCTGCATAAAAATCCAGTCTACCCACAGCATTCCCCACCGTACAAAAAATTACAACCAAGAGAACGAAAAACAAAAATTTGAGAAGCACTGCTCGACATTATTCTAACCTTCCGCCACAAATATACGTCGGAACGATCTCTGAACGAGTCAACCGGTTTCACGCGATTTTCGATCGGAATGAACGTCCGATACGTCGAATCGACGAGAATCACAATTCACTCTCCATCGATTCTCGATGCAATTATTTCAACCACGTCGTTCCGACGAATTGAAAATAGGACACAGCTCGATTTCTCGGAACGTGTTGCTGCAAAGCTCTCGGAGGAGGCTACAGCGAGATTAATCATCGAAGCACACGCCACCCGGTAAATCGACCTTTCTTCGAAATTCGTAAACAGAGAGCTTTCGGAGTTTCCTCCGGAAGTCGGAAGTATAATTTTGCAAGTTTCTCGAGGCCCGCTTGAATTATAACAAACATTGCTGGCGTGCCTCGAATAGCTCATGATCCACTCTTGTGCTATTATTGTACTCGCTTTGGAGATTCGCGTTGACACGTAAGAGATGACCGTGACACGGAAGATTGCGAACAATGTAGGAAACATGTGTTCCGAACCTTCGTAATGTTTCGTGATTTGGAAATTGCGATTGTTTTCACTGGAGATATTTGTTCCAGAATATTTACGTATTTTAACACGTTAACACGTTCACTGCCACGCGCGTTTTACGTGGTTTGACCATGGCGCCAACGTGAATTTCTTATTATGCGATGTATGTTACGTCGAACAAAGTAATATCTATATTTTGCTTGTACTTATAAAACTATTTTTGCGTGTTCTGTATGGCATTAATTTCTTCGAACCATTATAGTAACGGTGGTGTTATTTGAAAATTTATCAGTATCGATATTAAATATTATGTTACATAGCACGCGGAAATTGTTCTCGTTATTTATGATGCAAAAATGCGAGCGCAAAGTTTTTCTTCAAAATGCACCATAAATAATAATTATCTCGAATAAAAGAATAATGACTAAATAAATAAATTTAGAGTAAATTTTACTCTAATTATGTATTTTACTCGCGACGCCGGTCACCGGAGGCCCCCATGGCAGTCAACGTGTTAGCACGTTCTACCCGCTGCTTTTTTTTCACTGTTTATATGAACGGCGAGCAAGAAATGGCAAGCTGTTCGTTCATCTGGCGGCGCTCGTTTGCTTCAGTATTTTTTCCGTTGTCAGTGGCTGTGAGCAGAGTCTCAGTGATCGTGTGAATTCGTCAGAAAGTGGTTGTAAATTTTTTAATAAATAAAATACTTCCCAATGTATATTTTCACTTTGTCCCTTCAGAGGTATATAGTTTAAAGTATGGTTTTTTAAATAAAGTTATAAACATTTGTGGACCACCGGTGGTCCGCGCCGGGTAGAACGTGTTAAACGCCACGCTGATTTTGTTCGATTTTTCGTTAGTCTGTGTGTTGTGATACCGATTAAGAAACGTTCAGTCGTAAAATAGTTAAAAATTTGAGAAGAAAATTGTAAACGTCTGCAAAGGAAAGTGGTATCTTTGTTCAACGCGATTCGATAGAACCCATTAATGACTTACAAGGTATTATTTTTTGAAATTAACCCCTTGACGTTAAATGACGAGTGCAACTCGTCATGGTAATTTCAGGGCGAAATGAACAATGACGAGTTCCATTCGCGACAATCGATATTACCTCGTATAGCAGAAAAATTGCATAAATTTCTTTATTTTGCGATAAGAAAACTTGTTTTATATAAATATGATAATTAGGATGATTATCATAAAATATGATAATTACGGCAAATTCAGTGAGGTTTTGAAAATATTTCGTTAAACATGACCCAGTTGAGATAAAATATTGAGTACGACTATGCACGCAAAGTTCGTTTAAATAAAGGACTTAAATAAAAACGATATAAATCTAAACTGAAAGAGCAAGCAACTTAATTATTTTTTTACTGTATATAAATATAATGAAACGCTCATTTAACCAAGTTAGACAAGAAAATAATGGAATTATGGATTGCGACTATGTATAAAAAATAATCTGCGAGATAACTCGGACCAATTGCTTAATCGAACTTTATGCGACTGTGTCCACGATTTCACGACCGTGGCCTCGATTAAAATGGATTCAAGGCGCTCGTTTGATTTGAGACGCTCCTTTGTTGAAATCGCGATTTTAAGGTGCGCCTTGAATTATCAGAAAAGGAAATAATCGTCTCGAACCGATGGCTCTGTTCCGAGGATAAAAACTTGACTTTCTGCACGGTAAAGTGTGGATAATTTTTTTTTAATTTCCCTATATTCGAATTATAGGAGAATAAAGGAAGAATCGAAAGGCTGTTACGTTTAGCAATTTCGTAAGCGAGGCAATTTTCATTCCGGAAACATACGGAAGACAGCTTTTAATGGCGCCAGATGTTCAGCTCGCAGATGTCTAAACTAATGTTTACTGGCGCCGATGGATTCGCGTAAAACAAACTTTGTTTGTATATCCGGCGTGAGTGACGTCTCAACACGATGAAAAATACGTGATACTATGGTTGAAGTTGAAGATCGCGAAGATACAACTTCCCATTTCACTGGGAGAGAAATAAGTATTGTTTATTGAGTTTGTCAAATAATGTTTGAAATTAAATTTATTGTATCAGAGGAACATGGCCTGATAAATGTATTTTTATTTTTTTGTGATTTGTATCTAGTGAGATATTAAGGTAATCTTAAAGAGTGCAGGTGATGATATTTATTATTCGATTACACTGCTTTTAAGTGGGTTTTTATGCATTTCTGGAAAATTTGAAGGCATAAGAAATGTAGATAATAATATAAAATAAAGGAAATATATAGTACTTTTTATAATTTTTGACTATTTAACTTTAGTTATACTCACAAAAATATGAATTTGCATAAAAATATACATAATAATATGAAATAGAGAAATTATATAGTACTTTCTATGATTTTTGCCTATTTAACTTTAATTATATTCACAAAAATATGAATTTGCATAAAAATATAGATAATAATATGAAATATAGATATTATATTGTACTCTTTATAATTTTTGACTATTTAACTTTAGTTATATTCACAAAAATATGAATTTGTATAAAAATCTAGTCTACCAGTAAAAATTATTTTATAATTCTTTTATCTTCTATCATAAATCTACGTAAAAAGCTTAAAAAAAAAAAAAGAACATAGAAATAGAGTCCACAAAAATGAGACTAGTATTATAAAATTTCTATTTATAAAAACAATTACCACAAACTTGAAATCTTTCCAATCTAAGCTTTTATATAAAAATTCTACCAAACCTAATTCCAACGTAAAAAAAATCCAGCCTTGAGAATGAAAAGGAAGCATAGAACAAGAGAAGAGGCAAAAAAGTAAGAACTAAACTATATTCTTCTTGACAGAAGAAATTGCAGTAAATTGATATTAATTTATAAAACCTCGCTTATGTAGAGTTGTGAAATCCCAGATTATGAACTTGACTTCGTCACTGGAAGATTTCACAGTGATAAAACAGCTTCGAGAGTCTTCAGGGAACTTCGACTTTATCTTGTTTAATGCACCGTCACGATCAGCTGTATGATTTATTTCGATGACGCGAACGAGGAGATATTAGGGTCGCGTAATCGAGTCGCGAATATGGGCGACGAATTTCCACGGAAAATTGGATAAACAATGTTTTTCACATGTTTCGGTTATCGGTTATTTTTACGCGAACGAGTTTATGAGCGCGAAAAAGGTTACGAGGACACTTCGATCGGCGATATTATTGACAAGGACTGTCTATATAAAGGTAGACTGTTTCTTTCTTCGGTAATGAATAGGGAAGAGCATTTCATTGACCGATGGAAAATCGATGTGACCGCATAAGAAATGATACTTCGGACAATATTGAAGTATCGATCAAGAAATTGTTTTAATTTAAATTAATATATTAATACATTGCAATAGAGTAATATCATAAAACGAATTCTATGATATTAATTATTGTGAATATAAAAAGTGCACTGAATTGCTAATCCTACAATTTTTTTTCTGCGTAACATTCTTAATTTTATTAACTAGCTTAAAAGATATTTTTTTATTAACTAGCTAAGAACTAGCTTTATAATAATTTATGTAAAAGATTACAGTATTTTTGAGATCTAATAAAAAAAAAAATAATAATATGGTGTCCTATTTTGAAAATTTTTTTCAGCAAATTAGCCAAACTATTTTGTAGAATTATTTAAATAAAATTTTGAAACCGCGTAAAATTGAAAAATTCAATAAAAACTAAAATAGAGCGTGAGTACGCAAGCGTACTACGCGTTACTCCACAAATGGTGCCGCCATTAAAAACCTGGCTTCCTTGCATCAATGGCGCATTACTTATTAATGGAACATTCATGTAGCAAACGTCGGTATTAAAGAGACCTGTGTCAGGTAAGTGTAAAACTGTGTTTCCTATAGCACCATCGCGCTAGCGGATAAAAATTGGGAGAGCGAAAAGAAACAATTTTTTTATTAAGCGATGAAAACGTTTATGGAATTCGTACGAATTCGTTGAACAAATAGCTCGGTTTAATTTCCTTTTTTACCGGCCAGCGATCACCTGAATCATAAAGTATTTATATGTTAAGGCCTTCGGAAATAAAACGGTGCGTAAATCCCGGTAGAAACGTTTGCATATCGTTTGAATAGTCAGGAATAACATCATGACGCGCGAAAGAGATGTTGATTTCGTACGCAATTTCATTGCTGGTACTGTATGAATGGAATCTTGTGTTTATTACAGTGTAGCGACAAAAATACGCGGAGAGCACTTACTTTGAATAAACAAATAACACAGCTGTTGCGCTAACGCGATAACAATTTCTGTACTAATATTGACCGTTTTACAGTACTTTAAGACTCTATACTGAAACGTTTAACAATTCCAAGTACGATGAAGCAATATTAAAATAACGAAGTGAACCATAAGATTAATAGTAGATTGAAAATATTTTTGAAACGGTCATACCTTTCTTTCTGCTGCATTTGTTTCAGCATAATATCCGCAAGTGGATCGGCCGGTGGTCTTTCCCCGAGGAGTCTCTGTCGATCTAAGTCGCCTTGCATCTGTGCAAACGCGTGTTCGCCGATGTTCACGGATGTTTCCAACTGCGTGGAGAGTTCTACACTTTCATCGCCTGTAATAAAAAAAAATGTATCACGTTTAAAGAAATAAACGAATCGATACAAGTGTTTAATACAGTCAACGCTGTTTTATATAACTACCGTGTAAAGCGTGTTGAGGATTGTCGATAATTCTGATTTGTCGATCGGGAAGCAAAGGCTCCCCATCCATTCCGCCTATATCGTTTGGTAGCTGCCAACAGGCATTGTCTTGCTCTGCTAAATTTCTCGGGAAATAGAGTGGAAGAAGAACTTCGTAGATTCCGAGATCGCACGGTTCCAAGACAAACACGATGCATGTAACGGAATCACCATATTGCTCCAAAAATCTTCTCACTGTTCCTGTTACAAGAATTAAACAGTTTAATTTAATAGTCGACTTATGGTCGTCAGATTTAAAAGGATCGATACCAATTTAAATGTACACTTACTGAGAGCAATATGCGCTCCCGCGTCGGGAGGATAATTTCTCCGTACGGAATTAATCACTGGCAGCGCGATCGTGCGTAAACCAAGCTCTCGTGCTTTTTGTAAAACATTTCTACAAGAAAAGACAAGCAATGTTTTTTACGTGTTTCGTACGAAAGTGTCCCTTATATCGACGAGAAATTTACCTATAGCAGCAGTGCAATGTATTTTGAGCCGCCGTTTGATATTTCACGTTGTATACTGGTCCAACGGTATGAATAATAAAGCGTGCAGGCAATCCATGGCCTTGTGTTACTCTTACTTCACCAGTCTTGCATTCTGCAAACAATCGTTCATCACGAAATATGAAAGTAACTTAATAATTTGTTTATTTTACAAAACGCACCTTTGATTTCATTAAATATTTCCATCTTAAGGGCTGAACCAGCTCGAGCAAATATTCTTTGGCACATAGGACTGTTATCATCCATTGTTTCACTGGTTGGGTTCACCACTGCATCCACTTGCAGAATAGAAATATCTCCAGTCCTGAAACGTAATATTATTTAATATAATTTAGAATATCATACAATCGATCAAACATATTTTTTCACAATCTTTAAAATCGTACCATAGCGCAAGCTTATTGTTAAGCGCTGGTTGACACGGAAAGGGACTTATAGTATGATGACTTTGTTCTCCGATCGAATTGGAGTAGTCCGTGAATCGGTGCTGGACTGGAAAGTCGGACCATCTTTTCAATGCGCCCGTCTCCACCACATCCGGGGCAACACCCAAGGGTTCCATGAGCCTCATTCAGCTGAAACAAAGAGATTCAACGTTACAACGAGCGACGCACAGAAAAAAAAAAAAAAAAAAATTTTTACGATATCTAACCTCACTCTTTCGTCAACTGATATTCGAAATAATTCGATAATAACGTTCCACAATGTTTCCCAAACATTTACAAGTCTCTCTATCATTTTTCCTCTCATTCTTCCACATTATTCATCAACCAATATAAAATTTGTTTTCTTTATTAATCCCTCGCAAAATGTCGCGCTGCCAGCCGACGCGCACGCGCCGCTCGGTGTCTACCGTTGCCGCGAAATTCGAATCGCCACGTGTTCGTCGTTCGGACGAAACGATGCGTGAAACAGGATTACTTAAGGAACATAATAAAATTAGATCTAACAAGGAACTTATTAGGATATAGACGTGAGAATACCACGTCACCGAAGACTTTGGCTAATTTAATAGGATCATAAAGAGCTGAAAGGGAGACAAGGTCGGCGAAACTACCCCAAGACAGATACGAAATAGTTGCTGACGCGCGGACTATCTCCGATATCGTGGAAACCTAAAAATAAACAGTGATATCGATGAAAATCTGGGGCACACCCCGGGCTAACGGGAGCAGCGGGCGCCCAAGGACGTAACCCCGATCGGGAGTTTCGAAAAACAACTTAATTCGTGAACGACCCGTGTCGTACTGTGCGCATGCAGTCACGTGCTACGCGTTAAATCTCGTCTCTGTGTGTGATCACCCTAAGCTTGCAAGGAGGCTGCGTGTCTGTGTTCGTGTTGGACAGAGAATGTAGGCTTCCCTAATGGCAAGGAGACAGAGCTTGGCGCCGTCTGTCCTGCTGCGGAACTTATATCCTGGCAACCCCATAAAGAACAGGATCATCGACCTCCTTGCGTTACTAGGTCCCTGCAATCCTTTCCAACGGCGAAACTATTCAACCACCTGAGGTTCCAGACGTCAGCGGCGAACGAGAGAGAGAGAGAGAGAATTACGTCGATCGACTTGGGAAACAGAGGACGCCAGAACTTTTCAACGATGCGAATTCATTTTTAGGAAATTAACATATTTTACCGATGTTTGGATAACGTAGGGAAGGAATTATTGTGTCGCGAAAGAGATGCAGCTTAATTGGTTTCATCGAGCGGAGACAAATGGCGGCTATGATATATTTTTGGTAATCCGGGTAAAAGAAGTGTCTGTAAATATTGGTATTTTTTAATCAGATTCTAAATTTAATTATTATATATGTTATATAAAAATTATTATAATAATATTATATATAATATATATATATAATAATCTGGGTAAAAGAAGTGTATCTAAATACTGGTATTTTTTAATCAGATTTTAAATTTAATTATTATATATATTATATAAAAATTATTATTATTATTATATTATATATGATATATATAATAATTAAATTTAGAATCTGATTAAAAAATACCAATATTTACAGACACTTCTTTTACCCAGATTACCAAAAATGTATCATGGCCGCCATTTGTCTCCGCTCGATGAAACCAATTAAGCTGCATCTCTTTCGCGACATATTATTATAATAATTTTATATATAATATATATATTATATATATGTAAGTATTATTAACCCTCTGCTCTCGAGAGGTGACTCTCAGTCACCACTCGGATTAATGCAGCGACTCGAATCGCGTATAATTATTTTATTTCAACTTTTCGTGTATCTTTACATTATGCAAGACATAATATTGAATCTTAAGCTTGATAACTTTGGTTCGTGCGATATTCTAGAAAGCACTCGTCAAAATCCATTCTCCGTTCCTCGGGACAAATATCGCAGAAATGTGTCTTTCGAGTTTTATAACTCGATTTATAAATGTAACTTGTAAAGTAAAATGTAAAATGTTTTGTAACTCGATTTATGAATGGCTTTAACCCTTTGCACTCTAGAATTATTTTTAGTTTCACAGGAATATTGTGAGAACTTAAAATGTTTTGGAAAGGAAAAAAGATTACGAATGATCGCAATTTTTTACTTATTTGGTTAATTCGCTTTGTTTTAAAACAAAGAAACCTTGACTCGACGAAAATAGAAAATTTCACTCAAAAATGTCGGTCACAGCGGCGCCGGTCGAGTGCAAAGGGTTAAATGATGGGCAAATTTAACGAACCTAGACCGAATAAATCGATAACTAAATGTCAAAATAAATAGAACGGTATGAAAATATTTTTCGCAGCTGCTCGCAAGTGTTAACGTCGAGCTTCCACGGTAAACAGGGTAATCTGACGTGTGTAAAACGTAGAATCAAACGTGTTAATACGTCCGTTAATTTTATTGATCCTCAAGGCAAGAGATACGGAGAATTCTCAGACAAGGAGGGACTGAAATTCGTATTCGGAATGTGCTATTCTCCGAGATCCATTTCCCATCGATCGTACCCTGTTCCTCCTCCATCAAATCCTCGAAAGCTTCTTCCCATTACGGAAGAAACTCGAGATGTTATTTGCATAAATCCATTTGTCAATTCCCGTTACAGGGCAACCGATCAAAATGAAAACATCTCGAATCGAGGAAGAAACGAATAACAGGGAAAACGTGTATATCGTGTCCCTAATGTTTGCTCGGTTGAATCAACAGAGACACGAGAAGCTACAAACGCGGCTCGTACTTAAGCAGTCGTGGCTTGTTTGAATAGCGTTCTTATCAGTGAACATTCGAGGAGCAAAGTAAAAGTAAAATTGCACAATGGAACAAATTAGCATTTTTATGACGCCACGATGTACGGGCCGGTAAAACCTTGACGAATGTGGAGCAGGATGCTCATCGATCGAATAAATGAATTCTGATGTTTACCCTGCAAAGTTCTCGGCACGAGCGCGCGCGTTAAGAACACATCCGGTCTAATCGATTTTAAAGGGAAACATTGTCTGCCAAGATCGAAACGAAGCTTCGCGTGGGGTCATGGCCGTGTGTTACAAATGTTTGCGATACAATGAAACGTTTAACATTTTTTTTCTAATACTATTGGGTTGTTCGGAAAGTAATTTCGTTTTTTCCCGATAGAGGATTTAATTGTATTTTTTTTGCACCCAACTTCACACTTAAGCCGCATAACCGTTATATGTTTCGAGAGCTGATACAGCAAGGTTTGTGTGCGAAAAAGTCCATTCGATTCTAGGCAGTAGTTTTTGGTTGGTGCCCTTTTAAATATGGAGAGCNCTTCGATGTCGATCATTATTGTTAGGTTCGAGTTACATTTTCATGTTTCTCGCGATAAAGAAGTCACCATTTTATTCATTATTAATTAAGAAAACAAAGATTAAAGATTTTTTAGATTTTTCGCGGTTAGGTTCGGGTTAGGTTTTCACCTTTTTCGCGATGAAGAAGTTACATTTTATTTATTACTAATTAAGAAAACAAAACTTAAAGGTTTTTTTAGATTTTTCACTGTTAGGTTCAGGTTAGGTTTTCACCTTTTTCGCGATGAAGAAGTCACCATTTTATTCATTATTAATTAAGAAAATAAAAATTTAAGATTTTTTAGATTTTTTGCGGTTAGATTCAGGTTAGGTTTTCACCTTTTTTGACGAAGCTTCTATTTCATTCATTACTAACTAAGAAAACAAATTAAAGATTCAAGAATTTCTCGGTTCGATATCACAGAATCGTTATTCTTAGATTCAAGCTATGTTTTCTCCTATTTCGAGATGAAAAAGTTTCCATTTTACTCATTATTAATTAAAAAAAAAAAAAA
>SMSQ01023502.1:51328-65611 GCA_019453375.1 Ctenoplectra terminalis
AAAAGAAAAACGAAATTACTTTCCGAACAACCCAATATAATAATAAAATGTCAAGAAAGAAAGAAAGACTTTAAAAAACGGGAATAAAAATATCCGTAGTTTCGTCATCTATATTATTGTACGAAGAGAGAACCTATTTCTAAGTTCGAGCAAAATTCAAGAACTACCGCACTTATCTTTCATAAATCTTAAAACATTATTTCTGGATACTCTGGGACGGATATAGACCACGTAGCATGACTCAAAAACGCGTTATTAACGTATAATTGGTATGCAAATTTTTATGTTTTATAATATGTTAATTCTACCGCGCCTTTTCCTTGTATTTGTATTTCCTTCTCCTTTGTATTTTTAATCGCAACAAACATGAATCGGTCGCGTTAATACGTCTGGCGAAGCCGGGACGAGGGTTTGGTAGATTTTAATATTATTATTCGATTACCGGTTACCTTTTATTTTTATTTCGGAGCACAATTTCAGCATATTTTTCCCGCAGAAATGGCGCCTTTGTATAATAAACGAGTGCTCCGACGTTCCACTTTTCACGAAGTTTTAAATGAAATTTAGTCTCGTTAAAGAGAATAAAAGGTCACCGAAGTTTGCTAAAACAGCGTTCAACGTAACGAGCTGCATCTTTAATTAAATCAAACCGACAAACAACCTCTATATATACACGCACTAATATACAACTATGGAGAAATTTAAAACTAAAATGCTTTCATAAATCCCGGACGCTTCGCTCCATCCTCGAAACAGGTAATTCGGATCTCAGAGTCTCGAAATGACGGAAACTGAAAAAAAAAGAAGAACAAAACAAAAAAAAACGTGTTGCAGTAAGGCCTCTCGAAAGATCACTTTGACCCCGACTCTCGGCGAAAGGGTTAATGTTTCGATCTATTTCAAGCACAAAGACAAAACCTGTCTGTCTAATCGGCTGTAAAGGGTCCTCCACTTTTACCATCGCCGTCCTTCAAGATGCATTCGAATTCGAACCTCATTCTCGGCCTCGCGAGAGCTTTTCCCGCATTCCAAACTTCCAGCTCATCGATCATCGAAAGAAAACTTGTAGGACAGGTGCAGGAAGAAAAGAAGACAGGTAAAAATTGGATTTGCTTCGGACTCGCTTATATCCAAGTGTCGTAAACTTCCCCAGTGCTTGCATTATCTTTTTTTTCTTTCTTTCTTTTCTTTCTTTTCTTTTCTTTTTTTCTACGATTTCCACGCGGTATCGAGCGAACGAAGTTGCAAACACGTCGCGCTAGGCTGTAAAAGTTCCGGTTTCCACGAAGAAAACCTCTCTCCCCTGATTCCTTTCCTGGGAACCTCTATTTCTACGGTTTCGTCTACCCTTGACGAAAGATAAACCTATCTCTCGCTATAACCCAGATTAAGGCCGCTTCCTCGTCTGCCACTCGAAAAGCTCGCCAATAACGTTTCGTGCAATCTTTATCGCCCTCTTATAATTGCACTTTCCGGGCAAAAGTCGTTGTTTGCAGCTCGCGTGACTGCGCTTTCGACGGCTAAACTTGATACAACGATCCTCGCGAAACGCTTCCGGAACCTACCGACCTGAAATGTTCGGCTCGAGATGAAATCTCGTCGCGTTCTTTCATTAATCTCCTGTAACGGGGCTTATTCGACGTTTTATTCGATCCTGATAAAGTTTAATTTGTGAAAATTTGTCGGCTCGCAGGAAACTGTTAGCCACGCCGTGCCTTTTAGCGACCGTTCCATCTGGTCGCGTTAAATTTTTAATTGGCCAATTTTTGTATTTTTCTAGAGATCTATTTAGATTTAATAATGTAGTTGAATTACATACATTTAAGTTTAAGCGACGATAATAGATGGTTCAATTGTTTAATACTGTCGGAACCACAATTTTTCATCGTTACACACAAACTTTCATTAAAAAAAAAGAAAAAAAAAAAAAAAAAAAATTCTATAGGAACTAACAAAAAATATCAAAATTAAATTAAATCATCGAAACCATGATATTTCATCGCTCCAATCAAACTCTCATTTCTAAAAAAGAAAAAAAAAAAAAACAGTTTCCAGAGCTCCAATAAATACATTAAAATCAAATTAAATTTGACAAATTAATACCGGCGAAACCACCATTTTTCATTACTGCAAGCTTCCATTTCTGCGTGCACCAATCGAACATGACAAAATTAAATTGAATTAAATCGNCTTTTCTAGAGATCTATTTAGATTTAATAATGTAGTTGAATTACATACATTTAAGTTTAAGCGACGACAATAGATGGTTCAATTGTTTAATACTGTCGGAACCACAATTTTTCATCGTTACACACAAACTTTCATTAAAAAAAAAGAAAAAAAAAAAAAAAACAAGTTCTATAGGAACTAACAAAAAATATCAAAATTAAATTAAATCATCGAAACCATGATATTTCATCGCTCCAATCAAACTCTCATTTCTAAAAAAGAAAAAAAAAAAAAACAGTTTCCAGAGCTCCAATAAATACATTAAAATCAAATTAAATTTGACAAATTAATACCGGCGAAACCACCATTTTTCATTACTGCAAGCTTCCACTTCTGCGTGCACCAATCGAACATGACAAAATTAAATTGAATTAAATCGGACGAATCGATACCATCCGAGCCATAACTTTGCGTATTCTTTATATTACACCGATCTCGAAACGAACCCCCGTCGAACCAAGCTTCTATGAAATGCAATTTTCTCGCCGATTCGAAAACGAGAGAAAAAAGAAAAAAAAATAAATTAAACCGGACGAATTAACAGCGATGCCATAGCTGTTACCATCCTGCGGCGGTCTCGATTACGCCGAGTCGTAATTGGCCCTGTTTCGAGCGACTCAAAAGGGAAACCAACCACGAAAGCCACCCCAGGCTCGAACGAGAGAATCCAACTTTCATTCGCCGCGTGTCGCCGGGGCCGTGCTTTCAGACGAGCTTTGTTTCGTATCCATCGCCGCCCACCCAGAGCCCCACAGCTGCCTTTCTATTAAACAACAAACGACCTCACACACGGCTCACCGGTCAATCGATGTTCCACATTCGAGCAAGGTGAACATTTGCGAGCTACTTCGTTTCTCGCTTCTCGCCCTGCGGGGCTTCTGAAAACGTCCCTACGATCGGGGAAAAAAATTAATTTCCCGCGGCGAACAAAACTTGGTTCGTCAACGTGCATCGGAGTGCAACGATGACGTGTTTCTGGAGGAATTTGGAGCATCAATGGTGTGAGATTAATTTCTTTTTTTTTGTGGTTCTTACAGAGGACTGTTATAAATTCTGTAGCATTCATTTTCACGATGATGCAGTATGACACGAACGCTGTAGCATTCGAATCTTAAAGTATTTTGAATTTAATTTTATATGACCTTAAGTTTCAATTTTATTAATTTTAAGTTTCATTTTCACTACCCTTGTAAAATGTGTTTAATCAAATTTCGGATATCACAGCTAATTTAAAAATAAAATGACTGTCAATTTTTGGACCTCGCTGAAACTTTTACTGTTTGCGAATGTGTTGAGTGTAACACGACGATAAAATAAATTTTTTATCCGTGACTGTAAATGTTTGGAGGGTGAAAACAGCCCTCTTAGCATTAGAGCTATCGAAGTGGTCAAAATTACTGGTTTGCAATTTCTCATATAAATTGTGTAAGTTTAAAGTAGTCCATTTTGAACAATTTTTCGCGTTTTTCTGTAACTCGTATAAATAAGTATTTATTCCCCTTGGATTCTATATTTTTCTCAAATATCTGTTGTTTTAAATTCTTTGGTACAAATAGGTATACTCTAACCATTAGTTCTAGTGTTAAGGATGAGAAACATTATTTTCTGAATATTTCGGAAGCTATCGGTATTATTATACGGTATTATTATTATAATTTAATAATTATATTATTAAATTTGTCGTTCAAAATTGTGTAATTTTTGTTTCAATAATTTGTTTCTGAGGTGGATAATGGGAAATGTATTTTTCATCCCTAACTTCGAGGACTGTTTTTAACTTCTAAATATGGATGATTTGCAGATAAAAAGAAATACGTGTAAAATATTAAACACGTGTTGTAACGTTAAACAAATATTAAATACGTGTAAAATAATTTTTAAACACTGTTTAATGTGTAAATTTTGTTAAAATCGGCGTGTGTGTTAAGCGATGTACTTTATTAGCGGTATCGATCCGTTGAATTTAATTTAATGCTATAATTAGGGAAATTGTCAAATCGAGAAGAGATCAGAGACGATGGTTGAGTCACAATGACTGTGAGAAATCGCGAATGCATGTTTATGCCAATTCCATCCAGCACGATATGCATACTCGTCCCATTAATATTCCTTGTTGAACGCGCGTTGAACAAACCTGCTCTCGTGCCTCCGCTTGCGCGGATTTACATACGCGAGCACGCGGTTTTCAACGTAAAAACAAATTCCACGAATCGTGTAATTTGCCCTGGCTATGTGTCTAACGCTAATACCACGTGAACAAATAATTCTTTTAAAAAATCTGGATTCTTTGATTTTTTTCTTTTCTTTTTTCTTTTCTTTGTATTTGCTTTTTTCGATTGTAATTTGTGGGAGATAAAAATGGGATCTTTTAGGATGAGCTCGAAATTTTAGATAATATATATTGAATTATTGCAAAAATTAATGATCTTTAGAAATATTTAATTTAATAATTTTTGGAAATTATTGATTTTTAAAAATAGAATCAATAATTTCTAGAAATAGGGTTACTGATATTTAAAAATAGGACTCATGATTTTGAAAAATAGAATCAATAATTTAATAGAAATAGAGTTAATGATCTTTAGAAATAGTATTTATGATTTTTAAAAATAGAATTAATAATTTCTAGAAATAAGGTTTATAATATTTGAAAATAGGATTCATGATTTTTAGAAATAGAATTAATAATTTCCAGAAATAGAATTAATAACCTTTAGAAATGGTATTTATGATTCTTAAGAATAGAATCAATAATTTCTAGAAATATAGTTAATGATCTCTAGAAATAGCATTCATGATTTTTAAAAATGCATCGATGATCCTCAAAAACAATAGATCACCCAATGAATAAATCCAAGTATTTTTTTCTCTTCGAAAGAATTTAACCCGAAATAAAATAATTTATCTGTAAAAATTAATCATCGATAATCGGTCCTTTATGTTTCAAAAAATTTTCCATTCACCTCCTATCTTTTTTATCTTTATTTTAACACATTATCTCACTTCATTCCTTATTTTTATTAAAATACTGGCATTATTTATGGTGTGACTCGATACTTGATAAAATGATTTAACTTTTAGCTGAATTGGACGCCAACAAAAGGAATCGTAAAAAATATCGTGACGAACCAATTTATGCTGCCGAATATCACCAAGATATTAATTATTAAACCACGTCGGTCAATGACAGTGTGAAAAATCGTGAATCATAAATAACCAACAATGTGGACGTACAAAACACGTAGATAACACTCGAGAAGAAAGAACACTGGTATCCCAATTAACTTCCATATCACTTTTACAATTAATTGAATCCGAACATCTAGCACTAAATACAAAGAGTTCTAAACAATAATAGGCTCGAAAAAATTCCTACCATTTATCACGACCAAACTAGCGCAAGTCGCTGAAATCTCTCACGGTAATTTATTACGAACAAATATAAATATAACCGAGAACGAGTCGGAAAAAAATGGATAACCATTCTAAAAGTAGAAAATATTAGGTTCTTTATTAATTTCAAGTTTCAAATTAAAAATAGGTTTCGATTAATGCGAGTTCAATTGGTGCTGTATTATATGTCGGGAATTTTAAAATAATACCAGATCGTATTTAATACGAGCAAAAATTTTTTAAAAATAAAAACCGGATAGACTATTTTATTCGCTAAATATTACAATCCATTTCTATACTTTTATACGCATTCTGTTTATTTCTCTCTTTTAAAATTTCCCATAAATGCAAAAAAATCCCTAATCGCATCACCGTATATACTAACCAATGAAAAAGCAGTAAAAAGTTTAATCAACGCTCTTAAAATGCTTTAAAAAAAAATAACAGACACGTTTATGCCGTTACGATTTAATAAAATACGCGTGAGAAGATACACTAAAAATTTTTTGTTCCACATTTAAATCAGAATCAATTTCTATGTTTCAAATATTCGAATAGAGCCAATTCGAGTAACACGATCCATTTGTAGAACTTATTACTCCCACTAATCGAGATCTATCTGCACGATGAGTTACGAGTAACGCAAAGTTGAAACACAATAGAGCCAGTACCACAATACAGCTATAACAAGCAGCGTTTAAACGTGACATCGTGAAACGGTGACCAATTGGTGACCCAAGAAAGGGGTAATTGAATGTGTTAAGCGCGGCAGACGAATGCACCGAGGAAGCCTTTTCGATATGTGCCGTTCTGTAACGCGGGGCTTCCAAACAAATCCTTTGTAACCGGCTATTCACGCCAATGAAGCTGAAAACAGCTGGCTGGGAAAAAAAAAGAAAAAAAAAGAAATAAAAAAAGTCAGGGGAAAAGAGGATCTTCAGATTCCGTTCCGCTTGACCCATTAACCCTCTATGGGACAGTGCGACTTAAAAGTTACGAGCTAATGTATCTATATTTTAAAAAGTTAATTTTATTAATTTTATTTTAAAATTTATTTATCAATTTTATTAATTAATTTTATTATCACTGTGNATATACTAACCAATGAAAAAGCAGTAAAAAGTTCAATCAACGCTCTTAAAATGCTTTAAAAAAAAATAACAGACACGTTTATGCCGTTACGATTTAATAAAATACGCGTGAGAAGATACACTAAAAATTTTTTGTTCCACATTTAAATCAGAATCAATTTCTATGTTTCAAATATTCGAATAGAGCCAATTCGAGTAACACGATCCATTTGTAGAACTTATTACTCCCACTAATCGAGATCTATCTGCACGATGAGTTACGAGTAACGCAAAGTTGAAACACAATAGAGCCAGTACCACAATACAGCTATAACAAGCAGCGTTTAAACGTGACATCGTGAAACGGTGACCAATTGGTGACCCAAGAAAGGGGTAATTGAATGTGTTAAGCGCGGCAGACGAATGCACCGAGGAAGCCTTTTCGATATGTGCCGTTCTGTAACGCGGGGCTTCCAAACAAATCCTTTGTAACCGGCTATTCACGCCAATGAAGCTGAAAACAGCTGGCTGGGAAAAAAAAAGAAAAAAAAAGAAATAAAAAAAGTCAGGGGAAAAGAGGATCTTCAGATTCCGTTCCGCTTGACCCATTAACCCTCTATGGGACAGTGCGACTTAAAAGTTACGAGCTAATGTATCTATATTTTAAAAAGTTAATTTTATTAATTTTATTTTAAAATTTATTTATCAATTTTATTAATTAATTTTATTATCACTGTGCTATTAAATTTGATTACTGTATTACTGTGGCGATACTACGATTCTTTCGTAGCAATTATTAGTTTAAAATGTTTTCAAATAAAAGTGAGAAACTGTAATCAAACTTAATTTTTTCTCTAATAATCAAACAAAATTCAAGCTATAGAGGGTTAAATTGCGTTATGAAGATCTGGATTAATATCATCCGATTTAACGTCCAACGATCGGACTCGTTAATTTTGACGAAATCCTCAAAAAGATGCATTTTTTTTTTTCAGTGGCAATAATTTGTTTTAAAATGGTGAAAATGAAATAAAAACCGCCCCTAAGATTGAAGCTTAAAAGTATATTTCTTGAAATATAAATATACTGAGAATTACAGGGCCTTAGAGGATTTTCGTCGTACGCCTACGATATCTTTATCGGGCGATATCTTCAACCCCTTCGAGACTAGAATCTTATTGTAAGACAACCCCTCGAGGATGGTACATTTTAAAGTCCCGATGATCCTAATTGACCAGCTTCAACCGAAATTTTCAAAGCTAGACCTTCTTGAACCTCGTTTCTTTTTTAATTCATTAATTCATGTTTTTAATATCTGCAGAAATTTTGTATATTCCAATACAGTAATTCTATTTCTGTATGACTGTATGCTGCTTTTAAATTATACAGCGAATTTGAAAAATGTAGGACTTTCGAGAACGAGCAGGTAATCTCTGGTTCCACACCTAATAAAATTTTTAGGATAGGAGAAAGATTTCTAATTTCTTTTTAGAAGGTTCGAAGAAGTTATTTGAATTTTTTCCAGAGTTTTTTAAACACTTTTTAATGAACAAAAAAATACTCGGAATATAAATGACCTCAGTTTACAATTCGAGGATACAAAAAAAAAAAAATGTTAACCCAGTAAGGGATACTAATTAATCAAATCAAATAATCCGACTTTCTATATCCTTGCGCACATTTTAAAATACAGGAATCAATTTTTTAAATTATTTCTCAGCCGCATAGAAATGAATAAAACTGACCATTTCCATCGATGTTAACCGTTCGGTTTGACCTCACAATGAATTAAAGGTAGTACGAGAGCTTGTTAGCCCCCGCAATAACCTAACGGAGGCTCCGTACGTGTTCGAAATAATTTCTCAAGTCTTCCTATTGCATTAAAGTATACCAACTCGAATTTTTTTAGCGTGTAATTATCCCTAAAGGGGTGGAGAACCTTCCAAAGATTTTTCTCCGCGAAAAAAACAAAGAAAAAAAATAAAATACCAAGTATTCTATCAGTCTTCCATCAGTCATCTTCCACAATTTTTTAAAATAAAACTCACAGAAACTAGTCGGCCTCCTTTCCACACGATTTCACTTTTACAGACGATGGAAATTCCCCGAAACTTATCAAAAGGTGTCAAGCAAAGCATCGACTTGTCGGCTTATCTCTCGAAGCAGTATAGCAGAAGCGGTGTATTTTGTTAAAGATCGTCGATCGTTTAATTCCCTGCCGCTTGCAACGCGATAAAAAAAAGACCACCGCTTGCTTTATCGTGTTTTATTGATACGCGAAAGGTGCGCGAGGCTCCATCGAACGAGATATTGTTCCCGTCGAACGGTACGCTCGCTTCACCGTTTCCTGGAACGAGCAGCAGCGAATTTGCATAGAGAAAAAAATCCCGTGGGACAGCTTCGTTCGGCGGGTAGCGTTAATCGTCGGTGAGATTAACAGTTGCGGGGGAAACCGAGGGTGAGATGGACGTTTTTAATTGATCCGGTTGAGGATACGCCGATCGGGGGAAACGGTGGAGAACGAATGTCGTTGGTAAAATAAAAAAAACAAAAAATGTCACACCGTTCTTTCGGTGGCAATTAACGTGACGGTGCGAAAAAGGTCGATGGTTGTTAAACGAATTATCTCGACTACACTTGCGTGGGCGAGCGTGGGATTTCTAGCTTTTTCGTTTCGAGCAGTAATTGTGAGTGGCTCCCGAATTTACAAATATTTACAGTCGATCATAAAAATGTGTATATGCATATGCTACGTGAATTTGGGATTTTATAACTGGACGGTAGCTCTAGCAATTTTTCTCTTTTTTTTTATTGATAGAATTGTGTATTAATTAAAAAGATACGAAATACTCTTGAAGATGAAATTATACAAAAGCTGCACTTATTGGTTGGTATTAACCCTTTGCGCTCGGCTGGCGCCGCTATGGCGACATGGATAATTTTCTTCAGAGATTATATTTTTAATTAGGTTCTATATATTCATCATTTCAAACGGTTCTTTTATTTTAAAATAAAAGTAAATCAACCAAGTAAATGAGAAATCGTTAACATTTATAATTTTCTTTTTTTCTTTCCAAAAGAACGCTCTAAGTTTTCGCAATAGCGCTTTAAAACTTAAAAAAGTCTTCGAGTGCAAAGGGTTAAAGATTCACGGAACCCGTCAATTTGACGGATTTCTGATTTCATGCTAAAGTACAGTAATTATCTGTGTAGAAAATGTACACTCAGAATAGTATTTAAATGCAAGAAACTTACTAACTAAATCTGTGCGAATAAAAACCTATTAATTTCAAATAAAATTAACTAATGTTACTACAAAAAGAGCACAGTTCAATATACCCGTAAAATGGTCCAATTAATCCCCGTAAATCTAGTGTTAATAATGTATTTAGAGATTCCCTAATATCTAACATCTACTTTGCAACTTCACAGGCTTCTGTTAACTAAGTATCTAAGAATTTCTCACGTTCCAATATTGTATTTTTTTTATTTCATCGTCGTCGATTGGGACGGTGTACATAATTAGTGCAGAAAATTATAATAAAAAATTCAGATATTTATACGAGAATGTAATTTACAAGTCTCAGAAGGTTAATAAGTTCGTGGAGTCACGATACGAAAAAATGACAGAAATTCAGAATAATTAAACAGAACTGAGTATTCTAATTCAATAAACGATTATAAATCCGTGATCGTTCGGACCATTATATCAATTAATCCTTCAAACGTTAAATCACGACCGACAAAAAAAAAAAATTCAATAAAAACCCGACAGCCGTATTGTTCCATTGTTTTCAATTCCTAGGACGTTCTGCATAAAATTTCCTCGCCTCCACCTGTTCCAAAGCAATCGTGTCTCCGATTATAAAAATGGCCTGCAGCGATCCGAGCAACGATCCGAGCACCGATCGAAGTCCAACAAATCGCTGGTGAGTCAGTGAATGACGCACGCGAAGATTCACGAGAGCTTGTGCTAATAGTTGGCCGAGGATACACTATCAATCAAATATTAGCTAATTCGCGGTGTTATCTCCGAGTGAACGGTGTGTCGAAGGCTTCGAGCATCGATAAGACTCTTCGGCCAATCATCCAGCGGCTCGATGATTCTTCGAGCGGTGGATGCGCGTCTGAATCATGATAGAACTACAAAGATCGAGCGTTGCGCAAGAAAACTAGTAAACGTACAGAGCGATCGTTCAATTTTTATCGGTATGGAACCTTGGAAGGGTAAACGATAGACACTTGTCATAAATGAACCCTCTGTGGGATCCGTGCGACTTAAAAGTTACTATATTTCTATAGTAACTATATAGTACTATGGTATTATATTTCTATAGTAATTTTCAAAAAATTAATTTCGTTTGGTTATCATTGCGCTATTAAATTTGGTTACTGTATTACTGTAGCGACGCCACGATCTACAGTAATTATTAGTTAACACATTGAAGACCAGCGACTTTTTTGAAAATCTTACTATGGGATCAAGTTACACTCGAATAAAATTTTTACCTGTATGCTTTTACGAAATATTTATACCTACGGTAAATAGGGATCTTCATTTTAATTTTCAGACGAAGCGGTCGTTTCTCAACGCAACTTCTCATTTATAATCACTTTCCACTTTTATGAATTGAAAGAAACGAAATACGAGATATCTCGTGGTCGGTCCTCAATGTGTTAAGACATTTTCAAATCAAAGTGAAAAACTGTAATCAATCGTAATTTTTTCTCCGATAAGCAGACAAAATTCGGGCTGTAAAGGATTAAGGATCTGTGTCTGCAATGTAGGCTTCGGGGACGTTCTTCGCGCAGTCGAGGACGTGGACGGATCGTGTAACAAATTCCTGACGAACGAGGTTTATTAAGAATCATTATTTTTACTTTAGTGCTTTATTTCGCTCGTTTCTGACGGTTGTTTCGAGGAACGAGACGTGAGCCTTGGTTTCTTAAAATTTGCAAATGTTTACGATTCGAGAAGGATTGTCGCGAATTGTGCTCCCGTTTCTCGTCGAGCCAACCGAGTACAGAATGTTCCATTGTTACTCGAGTATCTTTCCTGTGCGAGCGTTCGAATAAAAAATGCGCCGTGAATACTCTAAATAAAAATTTAATTGCGGTGCTTGAAATTTTAATGAACCCTCGTCGCAGATTGTTAAATCTCGGGTGGCCATTCTGTGAGCTGCTATTTGGATAATATAATGGCGGTCGATAATTGGTACCATATTTAGTCAAATTTATCGGTCAAATATTTTTATTGCAGAAAGATTTAAACATTTGGCTGAAATGCTACATGTATAATAAATTAGAGACTGTAATAAGTATCTCGGAATTTTTTCAGATCTTTTTAAAGTCTACAACAGTTACAAAAATCAGTTTAAGGGGTGAAATACCCTTTAAGCAAATCACGTTAACGAAAAACTTTAAATAATTGAAAACCTAAATAAATATTATTATAAATTAGTCTAACACTATATTTAATTCTGAAATTTTGTAACATTAATACAAATTTTTATAATACAATAATACAATTTCTTATAAAAATTCTACAAATTTATAACGTTATATTTTTATGAATTCTTTGTGATTTTGCGTGAAGAATATAAATGTGGTATTTTTATTTCATGGAAACATATTATTGCAATTTTATAGAATAAATTGATAGTTTTAATGTTACTTTTTTAAGTATCTTTTCTTTCTAAAAATAGTTGCGTAAAATGTCTAAATGCTTTTATAAAATACGCGACAAAAATATTTTTCTGCGAATGGTTTTCAGGCTACAATCTCGAATCGAGATAATTAATTCGAGGAATAAATACGTATGAGTATGAAACTTGGAATGCACCAGTTTCCTTGTTTTGTGACCAATCGCGATTCTCAAAGAGGAACCATAGCGACGCGCGAAAAGTAGGGGATAATAGGATTACACGCAGGATTCAGATAAAACTTTTGATAAGATTATACCGTGGCACGACACTTCGCACGGTGCAAATTTTCGCAATCGTTTTGCCGCGACGCATTTTTTTATTTCCTTTGCGCTGAGGTTCCACATTGAAATGGTAAATAAAGTAGTTAGGTACAATTATCCTGGGACGATAATTGTACGTGAAATTATTTGCTGAGTCACTTATGTTAACTCGTTAATCTTCTAATTTATAATTTATGCTTTACGACTGGTATTATGAAAAATTGTAATCTTTGTTAACCACGATTATTTCCTAACTTATAATTTGTGATTCACGATTCTACTATAAGAAAAAAAAAAAAAAATTCAATAAAAACCCGACAGCCGTATTGTTCCATTGTTTTCAATTCCTAGGACGTTCTGCATAAAATTTCCTCGCCTCCACCTGTTCCAAAGCAATCGTGTCTCCGATTATAAAAATGGCCTGCAGCGATCCGAGCAACGATCCGAGCACCGATCGAAGTCCAACAAATCGCTGGTGAGTCAGTGAATGACGCACGCGAAGATTCACGAGAGCTTGTGCTAATAGTTGGCCGAGGATACACTATCAATCAAATATTAGCTAATTCGCGGTGTTATCTCCGAGTGAACGGTGTGTCGAAGGCTTCGAGCATCGATAAGACTCTTCGGCCAATCATCCAGCGGCTCGATGATTCTTCGAGCGGTGGTTGCGCGTCTGAATCATGATAGAACTACAAAGATCGAGCGTTGCGCAAGAAAACTAGTAAACGTACAGAGCGATCGTTCAATTTTTATCGGTATGGAACCTTGGAAGGGTAAACGATAGACACTTGTCATAAATGAACCCTCTGTGGGATCCGTGCGACTTAAAAGTTACTATATTTCTATAGTAACTATATAGTACTATGGTATTATATTTCTATAGTAATTTTCAAAAAATTAATTTCGTTTGGTTATCATTGCGCTATTAAATTTGGTTACTGTATTACTGTAGCGACGCCACGATCTACAGTAATTATTAGTTAACACATTGAAGACCAGCGACTTTTTTGAAAATCTTACTATGGGATCAAGTTACACTCGAATAAAATTTTTACCTGTATGCTTTTACGAAATATTTATACCTACGGTAAATAGGGATCTTCATTTTAATTTTCAGACGAAGCGGTCGTTTCTCAACGCAACTTCTCATTTATAATCACTTTCCACTTTTATGAATTGAAAGAAACGAAATACGAGATATCTCGTGGTCGGTCCTCAATGTGTTAAGACATTTTCAAATCAAAGTGAAAAACTGTAATCAATCGTAATTTTTTCTCCGATAAGCAGACAAAATTCGGGCTGTAAAGGATTAAGGATCTGTGTCTGCAATGTAGGCTTCGGGGACGTTCTTCGCGCAGTCGAGGACGTGGACGGATCGTGTAACAAATTCCTGACGAACGAGGTTTATTAAGAATCATTATTTTTACTTTAGTGCTTTATTTCGCTCGTTTCTGACGGTTGTTTCGAGGAACGAGACGTGAGCCTTGGTTTCTTAAAATTTGCAAATGTTTACGATTCGAGAAGGATTGTCGCGAATTGTGCTCCCGTTTCTCGTCGAGCCAACCGAGTACAGAATGTTCCATTGTTACTCGAGTATCTTTCCTGTGCGAGCGTTCGAATAAAAAA
>SMSQ01023507.1:0-10162 GCA_019453375.1 Ctenoplectra terminalis
ATATTAAAATCTATAATATAGAAATATTGAACTATTGTGTTAAAAATGTATTAAAATCTATAATATAGAAATATTGAGTTATTGAGTTAAAGATATATTAAAATTTACAATATAGAAATATCGAATTATTGTGGTAAAAATCTATAAAAATCTATAAAAATCTATAATATAGAAATATTGAATTATTGTGTTAAAGATATATTAAAATTTATAATGTAGAAATATCGAATTATTGTGTTAAAAAAATATAAAAATTTATAATATGGAAATATTGAATTATTGTGTTAAAAAAATATAAAAATCTATAATATAGAAATATTGAGCTATTGTGTTAAAGATATAAATTCGATTAAAAAAAAATTTCCCAATTCTGAGAGAAAAGGAGCTCCTCGACACAAAATCAAAACGATAAAAATTAAATTTAATCCACGTACGATAAGAATACATCTACTACAAGCGATCTCTTAAAAATTCCAGCGCTCGCTATTAACGATTAACCACAGTATCCCGCGTATATATACAGAAAACTATCCGAACCCTGTACCATTTACGCATAAAAGCGACCGTATTCTATTTACGACACAAATAAAAGAACACCGAATCTTAAAATTAATTAACGAACGAGAACGCACATTCTTCTACCTGCAACAATAAGAAAATTCACGGAGTGTCTTCTACCCTTCTATTTCACCGCAGATCTCTCCTCAACCTTATTTATCCCGATTAACAAAAAAATGAAAAGAATCTCCAGACACGACCTCGTTACCGAATAAATTATTATTCCATCGTATTCAATTTTCACAAGACGAATAACGTACAGAACGAAAGAACGTGTCCCAGGGTGAGTTAATGGAAAATGGATTATTTCGTCATGAAAACAAAAGGCAGAAAAGAGTTTCCGGCTGGCTACAGAGGTACATGGAAAATATCGTTTGAATGAAACGCGATACAGGTCATGAAACGAGTCTAGGCGACTCTCAGCCAGAGAAATAAAAGGCCGTCGACTGACTGGCCTGTTCTACTGCGGCCTTTCTTCTCCCACTCTTCCTTCCATACCGCTCTTTGGTGCTCTCAAGCACGTAGGCTAATATTTTGCCTGCAGTATTGCGTGATAAACAAAAGGGAGTTGCGACAGAATCTCTCGTTGCATTTTAAACCAGCCTCGAGAGACGACATCGACGCGTCCTTCGATCTAGCGGCCTGTCTGCTCTTGACTCGACCGATTCGCGATTAGTTTCGGACGCCATTTTTGCGGCACCGTGTCGCTGGACGTGGCCAACATGGCGACGAGATCGCGTTCGATTATTTTCGATTGCTATTTTATAAAATTATTAAAATGTATTTAGGTAGTATTAGGTAGAGAATGTTTTGGTGTGTGTGTGTGTGAGTGAGAGACCTCTGATAAAACCTAGGTCTTAAGGTTTTAGCCGCGATACGATGGAACCTCGTTTCCAATTGGTTCGGCTTTTAGCCGGAAAATAATATAAAAGAGCCGAGAATTAGAGAATTAGAATTAGAGAGTTATAGAGTTTAAGTCAACCACTGTAAAAAGCATTTCGAATATACACTACTATTCCTACGTTTCTGAAGAATCTTTACCAGTTTTTGCTGTATAAGAAAAATTTCTCGAGTGCAAAATATTTAAAAAAAAAAGGAATTAGATACGCGAGTCTATCAAATCCACCTTGGTCTACGCTCTTCTACATTTTATTAGTCCCAATAATGTTTCTAAATCTTTAAAAAAGGAAGTTCTCGGTAGAAAATTAAAGCGAGAAATTACGAATGTTAAGTTTCGTTTTACATTTCTTTAAAAATTAGGGAACTTTGAAAGAAGATGGAAGATGACTGAATCGAAAAGGACTGAAGTATCGTAACCAAGGTTACACTTTGGGTTTAGAGTCAAGCTCGATATTTCATCCTAATTAATTGGTGTTTAACACTAAAGCTACCAAAGCGGTCAAATGACCGATTCGTGATTTCTTATCCAAATTTCGTAAATTATTAACCGTGCATTTTTGCGTAGTTTTTTGTGATCTTCTGCAAAATATATGGTTGAAGATTTGTTTCTCTAGCATTGTGTATTTTTCCAAGTATCTATCATTCTAATTTCTTTGATACAAATTGGTATAATTTAATCGTCGGTAGGTTTAGTGTTAATAACCTACGTATTTGATTTTCCTCAATTTTTCTATTTTTGCAACTGCTCATCTATCTAAATTGATTGATTCCTATTAAATTAAATTTAAATAGAAAGGAACGTGTATTAACCCTTTGCACTCGGCTGGCACCGCTATGGCGACATACATAATTTTCTTCAGAAATTATATTTTTAATTAGATTTTGTATTTTCATCAATTCGAACACTTCTTTTATCTTAAAATAAAAGTAAATTAACCAAATAAATAAGAAATCGTAAATATTTATCATTTTTTTTTTTCTTTTCAAAAGAACACTTTAAGTTTCGCAATAGCCTTTTGAAACTTAAAAAAGTCTTCGAGTGCAAAGGGTTAAAAGTGAAATACAGACTCGATCAGTTGTAGAAGCGAGGCTAACGATATCGTAGAAGCAACTGGAAAATCACAATACGCGTTAGTCATCCACCGTTCGTGGTAGCGAACGAAGCGAGGCTTCATTCAAATCGAAGCGCACCGTAACACATTTTCTAGTCGAGAATGTCGCGTGAATAATGGCGAAGAGAGAGAGAAGGCGGCCAGGTTGGCCCGTAAACAACGTATCAAAGCAAGGTGTTGGCTTGTTCCAGCGCCGCGAGCGCATTGTGAAAGGGAACACCTTGCGCGCTTTCGTTTCGCTCGTCGTCGCGTGTGACGAGCAGGATATATCTGTCGTTTCTGTAAGATAAGTATATACTGGCTTCGTGTTGAATAACTTCTTGCGTAACGCGTTACAAAATTTGACACTTTTGACGAGGAAATCGTGATCCTGTTCTTTTAAAACTGGAACCGCAAGCGATTAACACCGGAGCTACCAAAGTGGTCAAAATGACCCGTTAATTTTTTACAGAAATTTTATAAATTAATCTCTCTTTCTGTTAAAAATGCAGATGAAGCTTTGTCTACGTTGAGTTATTTTTTTTATTTTTTTCATGTACCTCTCATTACGATTTTTTCGGTAGAAATAAGTAGGCTTTAACCCATTGACTGTCCAGGCATATTCAGTGCTTGTCCTGGGTGCCAAGGTTTTATTTTAAATCTAAAATAAAGAATATATGAAAGTTTACAAAATATAATAATATTAACACTTTGTTGACCGGGAATTTTACATAGAAACTATGTCATGTCACCGGCTATTATTTTGTAATCGAACATGGAAGTAAAACGTTCTAAATAAATTACAATAAATTTTATCATGATTGCTGAAGAAAGCATTTATTTTGGAGAATTTGGAAACCTGATTTTTATTATCAACGTAATTTCTGATATTACGTTTTTTTGTTGTGTAATATTTTGTTCGAATAGCCGTTTTATCGTTTAGGTTCGAAAAGACGAGTTAACTCGTCACCGGTTAACAAAGTGTTCAACGTTACTGATATAATATTACTAATTACTGTAATAGAATTTACAGTAATTTTTATAGAAAAAAAGAAAAAAAAATACTAATAATTCTTAACTCAAACGGTCATTTGAAATTAATCTAAAATTGCAGCACACGCTACGAGATATCTCGCAGTTGGCAGCCAATGGGTTAGTGTGTTCTTTCTCTGCTATCGGTAACCGACCGGTGATACATTTACGTATTTTTTGGCATCGGTGTGAATAAAAATAATGTAAAGCTAAAGTGAAAGAGCAAGGTACTCGATTGTTTTTTTATTGTAAATAAGTGTAACGAAGCGTTTGTTTATCCAAGTTAAATTGAAATTAATCTAAAATTGCAGCACACGCTACGAGATATCTCGCAGTTGGCAGCCAATGGTTTAATCGTCGGTAGTGACAAAAAGCGCACCAACTTTCCCCGGTACCTAATATATTCGCAAATAAATCTCTAAAAATTATTGCATTCGACGGTTCGAGACACGACCGGTAAAAATTCCCACGAGAATCGTGGTAGAGGAGAAAATCGGTCGCGAAACGAGCAAATTGCGTAAAAGTCTCTTCAATCATCAGGTTTCGATTTTACGGCTTAATCATCAGAAAAGGCCGCTGACATAACGGATCGAACGAAGTCGGAACACTCGAGAAATTCAGCGGTAATTAGGCGAGTTACGCGCGGTTGCAACAAAGGAAAGAGAGTCAGTCAGGCCTCTCAAGATCGAGCGGCATAATGCCTCGCTGGAATCTCACGCACGGCCAACATTTTATTTATTAGCATGGTTTCGCGTCGTCTTTCATTTATCCGAGAGTCCCTATGAGATGGAGGAATGACCAGTCATTGTATGGAAATACCTTTGGACATTTTTTGCAATCCTCACCGGCGCGTTCTCGCGCGTAATCCCGACTTGCATTCTGTCGCGAATTATTCCAGATACTCCAGCCTGAGTTTTTCTTGGGCAAAATTGGCGAGATTCCGGGAAACTAATTTCTTCTTCTTCTTCTTTTTCTTTTGGACTTAATCTTGAATTTTTTTTTGCACTCAATTGTGTATCCTACATTTTTTTTTTTTTAATTTCTTAATTTAACCCTTTGCACCTCGCTGGCGCCGCTGTGGCGACATAATTTTGCTTCATCGATTATGTTTTTAATTAAATTCTATATTCTCATCGATTCAAATACTTCTTTCATTTTAATCGTTTGCACTCGGAGCCATGTCACGACATTTTTACAGGAAAACGTGCGAACAGAAATCGTTCCATATTTCGGTATGTATAATAATTTTTGATTTGCTGTCTCTCGCCATTTGAAATAGAGGACTTGAAGGAATCGTGCATTTTTTAAAACAGTTGTGCCGTAAGTTCATCCTCTGCAATCATTAATATCATTGATAAACTGTGATGTCCCCTGAGAGGACACGTTCGAGTGCAGAGTTAAAATAAAAGTAAATTAACCAGATAAATAAGAAATCGCCAACATTTATAATCTTCTTTCTTTCCTTCCGAAAGAACACCAAGTTTTCACAATAGTCCTCTGTGTTATAAAATATAATTTTATGTTGATATTTTATAATAAGTAGTTGTTTGCTTGTGTAACGGATGTACAGTTCAAATTCAACGGATGGAATCTGCAAACTTGTATGTCGTGTGAACTGGTGTTTAAAATGAAAGAGTAATAATAAAAAGGTGCCAATTGATTTTACCTTGGGCGATGTTATACTGTGAAAGTGGTTTGTGTGACTGTAAATGTGTGGTTGAAATGGTTCTAAGTTAGAAGTTTTTCGTGAAGTATGATGTTGCACAAAATGGCTTCCTTCTGGTACGATGGTAAATTCGTCCGGAATTTTCACCGCTGATTTCTTCAGAATTACTTCTGTACTCTCACGGATCATTAATCCTAACGTGGATACCTGACAGCAATTTGAAGTCTTGATAAGAGTTTTTGAAATCTGTCTCGCGTTGAAAATGCACAGCGTGCTCGTACAAGTGGTTCGATGAAGAGTGAAAAACGTGGCGAACGGTTCGCACCACGAGGCCCGCAACCTGGTCTTTTCTAGTAAATTCTAGATTCAGTAGTACGGAAGTGTCCAATGAGCGCTAGGAGCTGAGGTTGGCAACTGTATTAATTAGCGCCAAATGAGGTGACTGGCGCGACCAGTGCGGGCGATTTGACTCGAAATGGTCAAGGTGCAAAAATGCAACACCTTTGAAACTTAAAAAAGTTTACCAGTGAGAAGGATTAAAAGTGAAATAAAATTCGTTACGTTTTAATCTTGCATCCGCGACTCGCTTCTCCTAATTTAATATAATTTCGATATCTCGTACATTTCCGTGCAATTTTACATTTTAAAACTTCCTACAATCGTATCAAAACCTGCAGATCTGATAGTAAGCAGATAAAATGAAAGAAAAAAGATATAAGAGCATAACTTAGAAATCATACGAACGTTGCGCGTAGGATTAAATTTACGGTATACCGTAAAAATAGGAATTAAGAAGATAAGAAGATTTTGCGAGCTATTATAAACGAATAAGCCGAGACGAGAAGATGAAGGAACGATTGAGAATCGGTAACTGGTAGGGTTATAAATAAGAGACCGAGCAACTGCTAGGAGATAAATTAAATTCAAGGCTGGCGAGGACGTTGACACAGAAAAATGGTAAATACACGCTGGCCGGTATTCTAATTAACCAACACAGCATTTCACGAGGAAGATAATGACAAAGACAGTGATTAGCTCTACACGACCGAAGCTAGAGGTTAATTTCATTGGATACAGCCTGATCACAGGGGCGAGTAGTTCCGTTACTCTCCTGGTCACAAGTTCCAGAGCAGTCTGTCTAACCAGCACTTTCCTCGTCTCCTTAGTTCTTGTTTAACCCTCCTATTACCTACGTTACACAACCATGTGTTTCGATTTATATAATCTTTTTTTTAATTTTTAATTCTTTCACTACTGCGGCCGCCTAAAGGCGTTTAGAAATTTTGCGCTCGTGACACTGTGGGCGCCTAAAGGCGCTCGACGCGGTTTGGCCTTCTGATGCGGAAGACGCCTGTAGGCGCCCTGAAAATTTAAGCTTAACGTTAATATTAAACTTTTAACATATAGTAACGATTCGGTGCAGAATGCAAAGAAATAAATAATACTGTTTGAATGTAGCGAAACTCAGTTTTTTGATTATTGAAACATGTTGACTCCCACAGTGATCGTGGAGTCGAATATTTAGCATAAAGATGCCAACACGTTGTATAATAATAAATATAGGTGATATATTAAGTTCAGTTCTACAGTTCACAGTGCTAACGTGTACAATGTTCAATAATCAATAATCAATTGTTTCTAATAGTAACTAACGGTAGCTTAAATACTAGACACCCTCGTTAGGCGCGTCTTCGCCAAGAGGGTGGGAGACATGCTATGTCCAATCGGTTAAAAATTCTGGTGTCAAGAAAAGTGGTCAACGTCACGTCCTCAGAGTTGGTGTCAGAGAGACGTCGTCAGTCCTAAGTCAGGTAAGTTGACGTGTAACGGTGTCAAAGGTAGCATCAGTTCTCGTTGGTAAAGATTAGGATACGGTAATTTACTAGTGAGCAGAAAGCGACGAACACCGAAATATTCGCCAGTTTCTAGGTCGTACACTAATAACATGCCGGATGTGAAAAAGACCATTCTCAAATATAGCTAGGGTTCGTCCGTATCATAAATTAAGTCGTTAACTGTCCTTAACAAAATATATTTTCTCAAAAATATACCCCTGACAAAAAATTTGGCCGTTCTCGGCGTACGTTGTACGTGAATTCCTACCGTATTCATACCGTATGGTACTGTAGGAAATAAAGAATGTGTGAGACGAGCGAATGTTTAGGTTAAATGGAAAGAGGTGCGAATGAAAAGGGTTTTGGACGAGTATTACGAGAAGGCAGAGGACGGAGTGGAGCGAAAGTCAAACGGTCGGTCGTGAGTGCATAGTCGCGGGTTGCACGAAAACCAGTTAGCTATCATTTCTCTTTTAATTAATGCGAGTGTAATTTACAATTTAATAAACTATTATATATTTAATGAATAAATTGTCCTGTAAACATTGAAATTTCTACAGTACGGCTGGTTTCAAAATCTACCGTAGTCAAAGGGTTAACCCTTTCCCTTACAGTCACGAGTCGCACTCGTGGCGCGGATTACGTTGTAAGTACAACTAAAGCCTCGACTAAAGCCACAACTAAAGCCACAACTATATTCGTAATCAAGCTTAACCCTTATGGATCGAAATGTGCCTCTCAAGGGGTTAACGAGTCACCGTGACATCGAAGGCAAGTGCATCGTCCAAGGTGTCTCTCGCGTACAATACCCGTCATTGTCATCGACGTCGTTAACGTCGTTTCGAGAAACACACAGAAGATTGATTTCTCGAAGCTGCGCAACACGATCCCTCGTTTCAGCGTCCGCGAATGCCTCGATCCATCCTAAATACCATAAAAAGGTCACGTTCGCTGGACGAACTAGCTAACTTGAGCTTTAGAAGCTGGCTGAAGCCATCCCGTGGAACAGGGACGAGACAAAGACGACCGACGATGTTCCACGGATGCATCTCCGCTGATACTTTCACCAGACGAGCTCGCGATGCACGCGAACACCAGGTTTGTTCGCTGCTTTGTAATTTTCTAAGCTCGATGTGTCGATGATTCTGTATGGGGAGGACTTGGCGTTGATCTGTCTCTAGAGCGAGAACACAAAGAAAGTGAACGTTCCAACGCAACCGGGAAGTGGCCTCTTTATGCAACGCGATACCAGCTGGTTGGTTATGGAATAACACTGGTCGGGATCGCTCGTGTCGCGAGCACGGGATCTCTTTGCTCCCGATTATCTGTTTTTCTTTTTTTTTTTTTCTTGCTTTAATCGTTGAAACGAGGAATGTATGTTTGGATTTATATATATTGTTTCGGCTAAAGCTACGGTACCATTTTCTGGTTTATATATGTGTGGAAATTCTCGCTGATTTCTTTCTCTTTTTTTAATTATTTCTCTGTAGTTTGATAAATTTATTGGTAAGATGTTTTCTGAGGTGACGCGATCCAAAATTATGATTACTTTTTTTCTTTTACTGGTTAAAAGATTGGTAGTTTTCTGGTTTATATATATGTGGAATTTCTCAGTGATTTTTTTTTCTGTTTTTAATTAGTTCTCTAAAGTTTGATAGATTTATTGGTAAGATGTTTTCTGAGGTGACGCGATCCAAAATTATTATTACTGTTTTTTTTTTTACTGGTTAAAAGATTGGTATCATCTTTTGGTTTATATATGTACGGAATCTCTCGCTGGTTTTTGTTTTCTTTTTCTAATTAGTTCTCTGCAGTTTGATAGATTTATTGGTAAGATATTTTCTGAGATGACACGATCCAAAATTATTATTACTTGATTAAAAGTTTGGTACCATGTTCTGGTTTATATATGTGCGGAATTCCTGGCTGACTTTTTTTTTCTTTCTTTAATCAGTTTTCTGTAGTTCGATAGATTTATTGGTAACATGTTTTCTAAGGAGACACGATCCAAAATTATTATTACTACTTCTTTTTTACTCTTTAAAAGTTTGGTACCATTTTCTCGTTTGTACACGCATGGAATCTTTCGGTGATTTTCTTTTTATCAATTCTCTGTATTTTAACAGATTTATTCGCAAAATATTTGTTAAGCTAAGACGATTGTAAAGTACTTTCTGATTTGTATATATTTTTATCAATTCCAAACTATTACTTCAGGTGTTAACAGTAATTCTCTGTACTGTGACAGTGACAAAATTTTAAACTATTTTTAATTCTCTAACTTTCTGCAACTGGAATTTTCTCCGTAACTGGTTACGAAGATTAAATAAAAATTTAATTTTTTGAAAAGGATATATTTTTCATTATATTTTGTTCTCCGCACATTTTGTCACTCTCTTATATAAGATCATGTCGACCATGTCAACCATGTCCTCGGGGAAATTATAGAACACACTGGCCAACAGACTTGAAGACTTTAAAATATCTCGCTGCTCCCGCGAGATTAGATTCTTAAAGCTTCCAGCCAACTCTTCATTTTTTTCTTTCGTTTCGTCCAAACAAGTACACGTTAACCCTTTCGACACCGAATTCCATACCTCGGACGCATCATGCTTTCGTGCACGGTAACGTTCACTGCTTATTCAACGCGTTTCATGACAACGAAATATAAAAAAAAATGAAACATTTCATACATCAGATCATCCCATAAATAATATCGTTCCTTGACGCTAATTTTCACTGCAAGATATTAATATTTGCATTCATTTTTAATTACGACTGTATCGACCATTCTTTTCTACGATTTTTTCTCACCTCTCAAGCAGTTTCTGAATTCCTTCTTCAACAAATTTAGGACGCTTTTACCCAAGAATCTTCTTCTTATTTCAAGTGCTCATTATTGCAGAATTTTTGTCATCAATTAAAAAATATTATAATAATTGAAATAAGTAGCAATCGGTTGTGACGAACGTGGTACGGCTTTCCAATTCTAATTTTTAGTTTTTCAAACGCTATGTCACACGCAGCAAAGACAACCTTAAAAAGAAATTAAAGACATCCACCATTTTTTTTTTTTTTTT
>SMSQ01023510.1:0-10619 GCA_019453375.1 Ctenoplectra terminalis
AAGAACTATAAAAGTAAAAGGAGCAATTTAGCAATCAGTGTGTTAAATATGTTATTACGCACACTTTTTATTTAGACAATTTATATTTTCTTTGCCTGACTGAGGTGAAGCGATCGTGCGGGAGTGATTTGTGTGAAATGTGTGTGATAAAGATATCCGTAAAGTGAATTTTTAATAATGTTCAAATATACATGTTCGGTGAAACATGGTATTGTTCACTAGGTGCACAATTTACTCATGTTCTCGATGAAAAATATTCTTATGATAATTCGAACAAATGTCTGAATACTCGGCAATGATCTCTATCTGCTATTTAGAGATAAATAGCCAGGCGCAGAGACTTGCCGAAGTTCCTAGTGAAAAAACTAGTTACTTTTAGTAGTTACGTTTATAAACCGTTTTTAGACAACTTTGTATCGATATTTTATAGCAACTTTCTCGCGCAAAAAAGTCAGTATCATTTTTTGAAATTTAGTATAATTTTTTTTATTCTCGTAATCATTTGGAAATACATTGTGAAATAATTAGTAGAAAAATTAGGATTTTGAGTGTAATTGCATATTCGGATGGTAACTAAAATTGAAAGAGATGTTTAATTGTGTGATTGATTTTAATATTGACTTATTTGCCTTGCAGTAGATAAAGTAATGCAAAACGGGAGAAAGTTTTGTCCGTTACTACGAAGAGATGTCTTCTTGCAGAAAACTTATGCGAAAAATTCTTGTTGAATCGTAGTACTTCAAACTTTTAATGGTATTAAATTATTTTGTACATTATTATGTGCGATATGAAACAATATTTTTGGAATGGAATTTATAATACTGTTATTGCTATGCTCATTTAAGAAAGTCTGAAATAATATTGTAACAACTATATGTAATAATTATTGTAAAAAAAAAAAATTGTTACGTCAGTGAAAAATAAAGGAATTAAACTGAATATGAATGTAAATATTTAATTTCTTTTTTTCTTTAGTAGTTATGGTATTTCTTAGTAATTTTTCTTTAGTAATTATGGGTATGATACGTGAATAATTAAAATTATAAATAAACAAAGTTTCCTTAATGCGTAAATTTTCAGGATTCTTAAATTAAATATTTAATTCAATTTTTTATTTTTTATAATTAAAAAAATTAAATTTTTATTTCAAAATTAAATTTTTATTTCAAAATTAAATTTTTATTTCAAAATTAAAATTTGTATGAAAATTAAAATTTGTATGAAAATTAAAATTTGTATAAAATAATACATTTCTTAATTAAAAAAAAATGTATAATAAATTTATATATTTCATTTCAAAGTTATATTAAACACCCTTCGGTACACTCTTTTTACAACCACACTTTTGTAACAATTATAACTGTTACGCAAACGAAAAGTATTGCCAATAGGTACACGACAGACACTCATGTATCGAATCGTTAATTAACTCTTGAAATTCCAGACATTCGATTATTTTCTATGTTGCTCGCGTATGATGACACACAGAATTTCTATGAATAATTAATTTTCAAAATTCTTTTCCTTTCTCCCTTGTCAGAAATATAGAATCGTTTACAATGAACAAGAATTTATTATCAAAAGAGAGAAAAAAAAACTAAATTATTTTAATACATCAAATAATCATTAATAAATTCAATTAAATTAACCAAGTCCAACATCATTATACGCCATCATGGAAACTTAAGAACGACATAAGAAGGGCCTGAAAAAATAAATCCATTTTAAACGAAGCTCATGTTCCCAAATACACGCTTATGCTCGACCTCTAACAATATTTACCATCCGACAGAATGACAAACTCGAAATTAGTGACTTCATTACAGTTCCAAGTCTCTGCGTAACCACAATAAATTCTGAATGGTACGTTAAGCGAAGACGGAATAAAAATTAGGTAAATTAAACTGCTTATTTATTTAATCCACGTTTGAAGACTAAAACTGGCAACAGAGATGGCGCTGAGGTCAAGAAGCAATCGTTCGAAATCCACGTCGGATATTCTGGACCAAATGGTAAACAGTGTAGAAAAGTTACAGGAAAATTCTAGCTTGACTGAAAACAAATATCGAACGTACACTTTCGAGGATTTTAAGGAAAGAAATAAATGTTTCACAAACGACTCGACCTGTAACGAGAAGAAGGATCAACCGGTCCAAAAGTCACAGAACTTCGTGAAGAAAATAATCGCATCTTTGGAAAGAAAAAACGAAGCTTGCAAAGCGGACGACGAATTTTTTACGAAATATTATAAAAAGAACGACCGTCCTAACCGAAATTCTCATCACTCGATCGATAAAAAGCTGCAGGATTCTGATAAAATGAAAAAAATGGAAACAAAAATTCCAGATTCCAATACAGAAACAAATAAGACAATTTCGGAAGAGACCGAAGAGGAACGAAATTCTAAACCGGAAGCGTTCGCTGAAAATAAAGTTCGTGTATTTCCAGACGTAACGATAGGAAGAAAATGTTTGTCGGAAAATTATGGTAAAAATGATGGTAAAAATGGTGGTAAAAATTATGGTTTAAAGAAATCGATATCTGTGAGTTGGAATAAGGAAGAAAATGATTTCAAAGCAAACGAACTACGAAGTAAAAAATGTTACAGCGGAAGTTACATACAATCTGTTTCAAAAACGGAGTTGGATATCAATGGGAACGACGAGAGGAAGAAATGTAACGATTCGTCTTCTTTTAATTCCAGTCGATCGCGAGTCGAGTTGGAAACTCGATCGGACGTTGTGAATTCTTATTTTTTAAAAAACAACAGCGATGACAGGAGGAAAATGGTGCAAAGAATACTTAGCAATTCGAAGGAGGAAAAAAGTTCGAAAAGCAGAGCGTATAATAATACTTCGAAAAAAAAACTCAGTAAGAGCAAGTCTTTTAAGGATTTCTTCAGATCCATTATAAAATGGAAGAAATCCGAAAATAAGGAGAAACCGCGACGTTTCAAGTCCTGTGACCATTTATTTGAAGAGTCCAAGACGTTCAATTCCAAAAACGGTAAAAAATTAGCGAGAGCTTCTTCGTATCAAACAGTTGTCTTTCAAGGTTACGAAGAAGAAAATTTTGGACAGGTGAAACAACTAAAATATTTTTGTTTGATTAGGCGAAATTTTGATTACTTGCGCGCGAAATTTGAATTTTTTTTCTACTTCGCGTGGCTCGAACCTTCTATACTAACGAGTTATTTTAATTACTATACTTTTAGTCGTTTCATGCGTGCTATATCCGTATCGAACTGTACTTTTATTCGAAAAATATTTTTGTTTGATTAGGCGAAATTTTACGGTTCTCTTTTTTACTCGTGTGTATTGCTGATACTATTAATATTATTATTGTTGGTAATAATTAAATCGATTTACAGGCCAGAGTGCGTAACGCAACGATTCGTCCCATTTATGGCGCGAAAAGAAACGAACATTTGAACACGCTCGCGAAGAAAAAAGAAGATCGCAGATATTCTACGATGGCAAGAAGTGTGGAGGATCTTGTGAAACCTTCTGTAATCAAAAACATAGCAAAAGATCTCTCGCGGGTTTCACAAAATTCAGAAATTAATTATCATGTTAATGAAAGAAGAAAATTAGTTGATAGAAAGAATCGTTGATGAAGAGGAAAGAGAATATGTTGTAATTTATGACAAACGGTACTCATTTGTACGGTACTAAAAATTGAATACGTTTTTAAATAGATCACACGAGATTGTTGACTGTAACATGGTTTAGTGAAGAAATAGTAAAGTTAATGTTACTAACACTAAGTTTTTATGTATGTTGAATATTTTAACTAGATAAACAAATAATATTGTGATATTGTTCAATATAAAATTATTTTTCACTCAATATCATTGGATTTTATTCTCTGTTCTTCTAGGAATATAAAAATACTGTTCATTTTTATTATCCTTATTTTTATACAAAGTTAGTATTACAGTATTTTTATAAAATCTTAACTCTTAATATTTTAATAATTTTACATTAAATGATGCACCATTTTATTCTCCAACTATTCTTCCAAGAATATAAAAATACCATTCATTGTTGTACAAAGCTAGTATTACGCTATTTTTATAAAATCTTAACTCTCAGTATTTTAATAATTTTACATTAAATGATGCACCATTTTATTATTCAACTATTCTTCAAAGAATATGAAAATATCATTCATTGTTGTACAAAGCTAATATTACAGTATTTTTATAAAATCTTAACTCTCAGTGTTTTAATAATTTTACATTAAATAATACACCATTTTATTCTCCAACCATTCTTCCAAGCATACAAAAATACCATTCATTGTTGTACAAGGCTAGTATTTTTATAAAATCTTAACTCTTAATATTTTAATAATTTTACATTAAATAATACACCATTTTATTCTCCAACTATTCTTCCAAGCCTACAAAAATACCATTCATTGTTGTTCAAAGCTAGTATTACAGTATTTTTATAAAATCTTAACTCTCAGTATTTTAATAATTGTACATTAAATAATACACAATTTTATTCTCAAACTATTCTTCCAAGCATACAAAAATACCATTCATTGTTGTTCAAAGCTAGTATTACAGTATTTTTATAAAATCTTAACTCTCAGTATTTTAATAATTGTACATTAAATAATACACAATTTTATTCTCAAACTATTCTTCCAAGCATACAAAAATACCATTCATTGTTGTTCAAAGCTAGTATTACAGTATTTTTATAAAATCTTAACTCTCAGTATTTTAATAATTGTACATTAAATAATACACAATTTTATTCTCAAACTATTCTTCCAAGCATACAAAAATACCATTCATTGTTGTTCAAAGCTAGTATTACAGTATTTTTATAAAATCTTAACTCTCAGTATTTTAATAATTGTACATTAAATAATACACAATTTTATTCTCAAACTATTCTTCCAAGCATACAAAAATACCATTCATTGTTGTTCAAAGCTAGTATTACAGTATTTTTATAAAATCTTAACTCTCAGTATTTTAATAATTGTACATTAAATAATACACAATTTTATTCTCAAACTATTCTTCCAAGCATACAAAAATACCATTCATTGTTGTTCAAAGCTAGTATTACAGTATTTTTATAAAATCTTAACTCTCAGTATTTTAATAATTGTACATTAAATAATACACAATTTTATTCTCAAACTATTCTTCCAAGCATACAAAAATACCATTCATTGTTGTACAAAGCTACTATTACGCTATTTTTATAAAATCTTAACTCTCGGTATTTTAATAATTTTATATTAAGCGACACATCTAAAAAAAACTACTCTAAAAATATTATTTTTATAAAACTAGAAACTGAAGAAATAAAATGAACGATTCTCTGACTGATTGAGAACCACTGCTCGGCGCAGGTATTTTAAATAGTAAGGACGTCCCTCTATGTGAAAACGCTCGATGCTCCAACAGATACATCTCGCATACGAAATACAGTGAATCATTTGTATATGTCAAAATTCGTTGCAGTTTATCACGGTTAACTGTTTCATGAGCGTAATAACTATCGTCGTTTGAAAAGGGAATCAAGCACGGTATTTTCACGGACTATGCAGGAATTTCCTTACGTGTTGTCGGAGTTCGAGGAAATAAATCCTCTTCTTTACAAGCCTATCAATTCAACTCAACGTATCAAGGTATACCTTTAAATTTAAGAAATAATTCTTATGCAACAATAACACATTGTATAATAGACATTATCCGTTATCATAATATTCCCGATGTTTTTATTGATTAACGCTTCTGACGACCCGCTACGCTTATGCGTACACCCGTTTAATTTATTGTTCGATAACGCTCGACGTGATATTGTGTCCGATTACCAATTGAAATCGCGCAAACGCTTCGAGCGTAATCAATTTTGAATGTCATGTGGTAAACATTTAAAAAAAAAATCAGATTTTATTTTTGAAATAATTTAAACGAGATAGAATTATTCGGTAATAATATTAATCGTATTCGTAACGGATTCTAATTATAGTAAAAAATAATGAATGCAAATATCTTGTTGGAATATATTATGATTATTTTGTAGCAGTTGAATTGAAACGAGAAATAAAATTTTTTTAAAAACGATACATTGAATTAAGTTATAGTCACAAATTATATAAATGGTAAAATGTAAAAGAGAAATTAATAAACATTTGTAATTTCTATAAAGATGAGTATGATGACTAATAGTGATTATAAAATATTCTCAAATATTTTATTCTTTAAGAAACAGAGTTTTAATTAATTATTATTTTATTTATTTAATTATTATAAATTATGTTACAGTATACGTGTTTCAATATATCAACCAACTATATTATATTGGGCTCAACCAGTGGCAGTATCTATCTATTCTCAAGGAAACCATGCTCCTTTTTACAATTGATACCCTTATCGGTATATACATTTTTTATTTTTTTTTATTTATCGCGATAAGAAATTAATTTATATTTCAAATAACTATGAATCTTAATTATTGTATTGGTAATAACAGGAAGGAGCAGTTTCTCGTGTTCTGATATCACCTGATGAGAAAACAATTGCCCTGACAACAACTCGTGGAATAGTTTGTCTGGTAGCTTTAAAACCAACGCCAAAATTGATGGCAATATCAACAGAACATATTCACGAACAAATTAGCTGCCTTTGTTGGAACGATAATAGTTCTGAAGTATATATCGGAGATGGAAATGGTAAAGTTTCTGTTATGGTGCTCTCTATTTTTACGGTAAGACTTTATTTGTAATCTCTATTCTTGAACTTATCATTCGTATTTCCTATGCAGAACGATTAAGTTCGAATCAACCTTTATAATGTACTAAGTAACGCTCCAAATACAAATATAATGAAATAAAAATTGGGTTTTTCAGGTTAACGGTATGTTTCAAGCACCAGCCTGTACATTAATGAATTTAGATTCAGCGATCGTGCAACTTAGTTTCTCTTTACCTTTATTGTTGGTGTCAACACTGACCCGTTGTTACATATGTGATACGATACAAGAACAATATAAGCAAGTAGGAAATAAAGCAAGAAATGGAGAATTTGGTGCTTGTTTCTATAAAACATACCTTACGGAAAATAAGAATCCTTCGATTACTCAGAAGGAAGAAAAATTAGTCAATAGGAAAGGTTCCTTTAATTTCATTGCCGAGAGTAACAATAAGGTACAGGAGGAAAATTTTCCTCAAATATTCTGTGCTCGACCGGGGTCTAGACTCTGGGAAGTGTCTGCGAACGGCATAGTGATGAAAACTCATCAGTTCAAAGAAGCGCTAGCTATACCACCTATGACGACATGTAGACCGAACATTAGGAAATCAATTTATCAGAAACAAACAGAGCAAACCTGGTTGCCACAGTCTATTAACTTCTCCCATCTATTTGTTGTTGCAGAGAAGTATTTATTTTCTTACACTTCCACCGGCCTGTATATAATTGATCCTGTTACCGCAACTGTGGTACTATGGAACAACGAATTCTCAAATATAAGTTTCGCGGAGACTATACAGAACAAGATATATTTGATGACTTCTGATGGAGAGTTTCATTGTTTAACTTTGTCTTTCTTAGATTCCTTATTATTACGGTTGTACAATAAAAAGAAATATTACGAATGTTTAGAGCTATGCCTCGTGTATAAAGTACAATTAAAGAAATTAGTGAACAATACTAAAATTAATAATATATATGATACAGAAAACAATACGCGAATACTTAGAGACGACGAATTGTCGACGTTATTGCATCCCTTAATAATTCTATTAGAATCCAATTCTAAGACAGTTCCGAAAAAATTAGAGTCAGGTATTGTTGTGGTTAACTGTGGAAATTCGGATTTGAACGATGCGGAAGATTTCAGGCTTCATTCCGCATCGCATTGTTCCTCCCAAAACAATGAATGCTCTTTCACAATCGAGTTGAAAACAGAAAAAGAAGCTTTAAGCAATGCATTAAATGATTCCGGTAACGAAGGTAAAGAAAATGAAGATACGAATTGCAATACAGCAAAAGGAACAGAAGAAAGTGAGAACGAGGAACAATCAGAAACCAAAGATGAATCGAATTCAAACAAAAACGTAACGCGAAGAATACAAGCAGATTTGGAAGCAATATACGCGTTAGTTGGTAATATCAGGCCTTCGATGGACGAAGAAGAATTGGAAAAGATAATTTTAGATGTAGATTGGAAAATGGATGTTATCAAAGACTCGTACGAAAACTTAACCGAATTAAAAAACTTCATATACGAAGTACTGAGAAGCGTAGAATTATATTATTTTAATGCGCTATTAGAAAATATCTCGGTGCAACTGATACAATTGTCGGATAATGAGAATGTTATAAAACAAATGATGAAAGCTTTTATTAACGTGAATGCACAAAGCTGCAGAAGGTGTACCTGTGGTAGTCCGTACCCAACAAATGAACTAGTAGAACCAAAGTTCCTTGGGATTGGTAGATCCCTTCTTAAGAAAATGCTAGATGAGAATAAAGAGCAGTGTATAAGTTTATGTAACAAAGTACCTTACATGTGGCGAGAATATTTGCCACTGTACACGGAGCAACACGGCGTACTGATGAATGATCTATTGCGTCAGTGCCTTCAAACTAGAGATAACACCGTACTTTCCATTCTTTTACCTTTATTGGATGGAAAACATTGGAATCTTGTAGCAACTTACGCAAAGGAAATGCAAGAGGGACAGTGTTTATTTTGTGGAAAGACTATGAAGAAGGGAAACAACGAAGAGATGATAAATTGGGCTGCTGTGATATATGAAATTGTGAAGAAACAGGGACCTGACATTGCCATGACACTTTTGATAAAATTGGAGAAAGCTATTCCAAATGTTCCTATTGATAGAAGGTAAACATTATTTTTCTCGATACTTAAAATTGAAACAAGGTAACCATTAAATACATGCGCCTTTTACATTGATCTTTGTTGCAGTATATTTCAGTCATTCGTATTTACAAAACTTTTATATCAACATGGAATGAAGTATGCTATTAATTTTAATAAGAGTAATCTGGAGTCATCCGAATATAATACAATGTGTTCCACGAAGGTAATTGATATTTTCAACAGTCTTTAAGACTTTGACTGCCACGCGTATTATGAAGAAAAATTTCATTAGGAAAAATTAAATGGTTTTAAGTGGTTTTACGTGGATGACGCGGCAATCAAAGTGTTAAATAGACGGAAAACGTATTGAGAGAATATTCTAGTCTAGATGACGATTTTTGAGTCGATCTTTGGCATTTCAAAAAACAGTTATTCAGTATTCAAATCAGTATTATGGAAGATAAAACATACTATGTCCGTTAAATTCTAAAATCGTTGAACAAACGGCGGTTCACCATTTCTTAAGAACAAGTAACATTAAAATGTCAGCCTTTGAAAGTGTTCAGGTAAAAAACATTTCTTTTTAGCACTAATTTATCAGTCTTTTTAAATCTTAATGAAAGTATTCTAGTAATCAACTTAGAATAAGTTGGAAGTAAATGAAAAAATTCAAAAATCGAATTTTTGAATTTTCTAGACTGGAATTTCTTATAATTCTAAACGGTTTAAAATTATACAAATATTTTATGTTTTTTCTTTTTACAGATTCGAGATCAATTAGTAGAAGTTCTAGAAAAAGATTTAAGCAAACCAATTAATAAAAATATCTTCGGTAATGGAGCCCATCATTGGGGAATGCATTATCATAATAAATTATCTACATGTCCTTGTTGCACCTTGTCCCTTCAAACGCCGGTTCTGTTAGGTAATAATGGAATTGCAATATTTGGTTGCGGTCACGCTTACCACGTAAATTGTATGATAGAAAAGAAACTTACAACCTGTAACCTTCATTCTTAATTGTACATGCACAACAAACAAATAAGTTTCGTTGAAGAAGATATTAACGAATAAGCGTAACTCTCGTTGAAGTGTTTTTAAAAAGGAAAAATTTACGCATTATACATCTAGTCTTTAAAAAAAATTTGTTCGTGCGTGCACATGTAAGCGTACATACAAATTTATTGTCGAAATACAAATTGTTATCACAGACAAATCTCACTGTTTAACAATGAAGTTGAACTTAAAAGATAAACTCTCGAGTTTCTTGCGTTGTAATTTGAATCGTGTCCGATTAGAATGTAAACGTTTTCTGTCAAATACAATTTCGTTTGTATAGGAAAATAATAAAAATTACAATAGAAACTATCATTCGTGTATAAACGAGTACATGAATAAAAATTGAGCACTGGAAGTTCTTACATAATTAGTAGGATACATTTTTTTTTTTTTAATTTAAATTAGACGTTCAAGTATTGGAAACGTTTAATAATTGTAATAAAATTAAAATAATTCGCACTTTCTACCGATTATTATATTTTCAAAAATTTGTATCGTTACTTTCTAAAAAATAATATACTATTTTATATTTATATGTGTATCGTGATTTGTACTTTTGACGATTAATTATATATGCAATATAGTTAAAGAATTCTAAGTTCAGTTCAACACTTACCTTATTTGCTATACTTATTTAATTTGGAAAAAATTTATGCAGTATGAGGCAGAGTTGTATATATTAAAAAAAAAAAAAAAAAA
>SMSQ01023511.1:0-11945 GCA_019453375.1 Ctenoplectra terminalis
TATACGAGATTATTCTTAAAAGTACTTATGTAGGCAACAATTTATTTTAATTCTATTCCATAGTAAGGTTTACAGAAATCAAGTTTCATCGCCAGTATGTTAATAAAAACTCTGTTTTATTTAGAGAATATTTATAAAAATAAACGTGTCTGAAATTTTAAAAGCATAAAACAAGCTTATTACCCTAAACAGAATGAAACCATTAAATATCTCAAAATAAAAAAAAAACTATTTTTACACCATTTAAAAAAAAGGCTCAATTATAAAAAAAAAAGGAAAAAAAAATACCTAACCAATGTATAATTATAAAAACTGATTAAGATCGATTAAAAAAAAGTACTAATCGCTCAGCAAACATCAGACATTAATTAAAGTCAATTAAAAAATCCGTACAAGTTGCTCCATTTATTTTGATTCATTCCCGCATTTTTTTTTTTTTTTGTCCAGAGAATTAGAGGCGTCTCTTTATGAATGGCGGCACGATTCGCGTATCTAGATTGTTCCAGTCCAGACATTTGCACGTTTCAGTGGTTATCTCCTTTCCGACATAAAAGAGTTCGTTGCTGCTCGTCTGCTTCCTCCCATGTGTCATCTTGCGTGGGAAAGTTTGTTTAACAAATCTCGGCGGTAGTTATCTCAGTGCCGTCAAACCATACGCAGCGGTTTTCAGCGCAAAATTTGCGGGTATAAATATCGAGTACCAGTTAAAAGCGATTGTCTCGGCTCCTATTGATTTCTTCCTTATTAATACACTCTACTACGTTTTATCTTCGCGAACACCAATCGTTCGCGATACAACGCGAGCAAACGAGCGTTTTAATTATTGTTACTTGGTTTCTTGCTGTCGTGCCGTATCTTCTGTTACTTTAATTGTTGCGCGGATAATACATTCATACGATAGATAAAATTTGTTTAGAAAATACGTTTCTTAATTTTTTAATTGTGTTTATTACGTTCAGTCGTTTATTATAACGTTTTATTATAATGTCGTTTATTATAACGTTTTATTATAATGTCGTTTATTATAGCGTTTTATTATAATGTCGTTTATTATAACGTCGTTTATTATAGCGTTTTATTATAACGCCGTTTATTATTACGTTTCGTCGTATATTATAGCGTTTTATTATAACATCGTTTATTATTACGTTTCGTCGTTTATTATAAAATGTATAATGATATACAAGCGCATTGAAGACCAGCGACTTTTTTGAAAATCTTATTATGGAATGAAGTTACACTCGAATCAAATTTTTACGAAATATTTATAGCTACAGTAAAGAGGGATCTTCGCTTCAGTTTTCAGACGAAGCGGTCGTTTTTAACGGTAGAACTACCGACGATTAAAATAGATTTATTTGTAGCAACGAAATCAAGATAATGAGTATATGAAAAAATTCTTATAACAAGGGTAATAATTCTTTGTGCATATTTTTTGCAAGAAAATATAGAAAATCTCGTAAAATGCACTACTGTAAATTTATAAATTTTCTATGACAAATTACGAACCAGTCATTTTGACTGGTACGGTAGTTATAGCGTTAAACGTAACTTCCCATTTACAATTACTTTTCACTTTTATGAATCGGAAGAAACGAAATACGAGATATCTCGTGATCGGTAATCAATGCGTTGATTCAATTTTATTAAACTGTAATTATAGTAGAAATATTAGAGCGATTATGAAGATAGGCAATGAATTTCTAGCTAGTATCAATTTGCAAGTAGCTTTCCGATTATTTATATAGAATTATATCAATAATCAAATTATATCAAAAATGATATAATTAAAATAAAATTATATCAATTAGTATATAATTAAAATAAAATTATATCAATTAATATATAATTAAAACGAGTATACTAGAATTGCGAATTTATGTTAAAATCGAAATATTAGATGAAATACGGTGAACCGCCTTAAATTATTCCGTCATTGGCGGACCGATTAAAATTTTTCTTTTACACAAAAATAACGTAGCTCAGGAAAGTCTCCAAAATTATTATATTAAATTTTTTTAACCGCTTTTTTCAATGGGAAAAAATTACAATTGGTCCACTAACAGAAGAATAATTTAAAATTGTCATATCGGTCGATTCATCTGATATATAAAATTTCCTCTTTATTTTTCTAAGTACCTTCTTTAAATGCTTTTCTATATTATCTAGTTTAAATTAAAAATGTATAAAACAGATGTTTTAAAAAATATATAATATATGTATTAGATAAATTAATTGAGGTATTATTGAATCATTTCGTAAAAAACACAATTTTTTTAGAAAACACAGAACGGAGCAACGTAAGTGATAATTAAGCTGAACGTGAGATATACTGATGAACTTTAAGTTTATCGTCGCATAAAATATATATCAATCGTAATAAAGCTCAATTAGTTGCATTGACTGCTCGATGCACGTAAATGGAAACAGCAAATGCATAATTTATTATTTTCAAGCCAATAAAAATACTACAACTAATTATTCATAAAATAAACACAATGCAAGATCGAGAAGAAGCATTAATAAGTATCGTGAAGAATGAGGAAAAGTATAACACATAGAACATCAGGATATTCCGTCAGAAATAACTTTTTGTTCGCTAATTTTAGATGAAGCATCTTGTACTCGAGAGAGCCCGTGGAACGCATTTTTTCAGCATGATATTGCAGCTGATAAAAAAGAAGTTCAATGATCTGCTACGTGACATTGACCACTCACCAGCGAAACCTTGAGATTTTAGCGCTAGAAAGGAAACGAAAAGGAACTTGTAGAAACTTCATTAGCGGGAATATTAAAATACGTGAAAATTTAGCAATATTAAAAAGAAAGAGCAAAAATTTTTCCTGTAATTTAATATGCATAATTTTTTCCTGCTCGTGCGAACAATAAAACGTGAGTAACTTCGCTCGTCAACATAAGCGAATGAATCAATTTTTTACCAACAGTATTAATTTAGGAAAAAATAAGAAAAAATATTTATTGTTATTTAAAGACAAATTAAAGAAATCAAATTATATTTCCAAGAAATGGGTAATAAGAATATAATATAAAATAAAGAATATTGAAAATATTGAAAATATTAATTATTATTAAAAAGTACTAAGTTTGATTTAACAGCCACAATATTAGTTATAAGAACTGCGCGACTAACATCTTCGCTTTGCTTAACTAATTCACGATCAATTTAACGCGTCAGAGCATAAATTATTATAGCCTATATATCACGCGACCGAACGAAATTTATTATCCACTATTAATCCGAAAAATAAATTTTACACTTGACATACACGAGTACTTAATATATTTCAACAAGCTTTATTAATAAAATTTTATTTCCCTTTAAATTTCTAGATTAAAACGCCAGAATTTTATAAAATTCAAAACTAATAAAAATTCACTCTACTTCGCTAAAAATTTAATTCAATTAATAAGATAAAGCTATACGATACGAAAGAGTATGTCTTCGAGCTTATATGTGTGTGTGTGTGTGTATATATTATATATAATACATTCAGCTCATTTTTCACATTTTACCCGGGAGATCGATAAAACAAATTCGTTTCCTTTCCATAGTTTCAATACACGGTCGAACGCTTTTCCAATAATTTACATAAACTCGGCTAAATGCACGTGGCGCACGAAGCAAGCTCGTTAAATCAAACACTCGACTCGGATAGCAGAAATTTCTCGTCTGCGATTGTACAGATCGCATACACACGCACAGTTTGTGCATTTTTCCCGGTTGCTGTGCTTCACGAGCAGCTCTTTTACAAATTCAGCTTTATTTATGCTCATTACACCGCGGCCGGTGATAAACTCAACGTACAATCGATACGTTTGACACGTTCCACGCCGGTCCAAATTCTAGCGATTTTCCGATCACGTCGCGTGGGGTGTACGTACCATACTTTATCGTGATTAATAGTTTAAATTTTGATGTGTTTTTTACGATACAGAGTGTTCAAAAAACACCATTCAATATTTACGTGGTATATAGAACACACTGTGCCGAGTAAAAAAGCCTGAGTAAACATAGGTTGAAAGATGAAACGTTTCTAAGATATAAACATTTTTGTTTGCTAACCTCATGATTCGTAGTTTAAATTTTGATGTGTTCTTTACGATACTGAGTGTTCAAAAAACACCATTCAATATTTATGTGGTATATAGAACACAGTGCACTGAGTAAAAAAGCCTGAGTAAACATAGGTTGAAAGGTGAACCGTTTCTAAGATATAAACATTTTTGTTTGCTAACATCATGATTCGTAGTTTAAATTTTGATGTGTTCTTTACGATACAGGGTGTTCAAAAAACACCATTCAATATTTATGTGGTATATAGAACACACTGTGCCGAGTAAAAAAGCCTGAGTAAACATAGGTTGAAAGGTGAAACGTTTCTAAGATATAAACATTTTTGTTTGCTAACATCATGATTCGTAGTTTAAATTTTGATGTGTTCTTTACGATACAGGGTGTTCAAAAAACACCATTCAATATTTATGTGGTATATAGAACACACTGTGCCGAGTAAAAAAGCCTGAGTAAACATAGGTTGAAAGGTGAACCGTTTTTAAGATATAAACATTTTTGTTTGCTAACATCATGATTCATTTATTATTGGCTTTTTGATAGTTTGTAACTGTGTAATACTAATAAGATCCACAATAGCCGATACACAACTGACTGATTCCGGAAGAAATCTACTGTCGGCGCTTGAACGAGGACATTCAGAACACGGTTTATAAACAGTTGTTATAAACAGTAAGTTGATAATAATGCTAGCAAACAAAAACGTTTATATTTCAGAAACGGTTCACATTTTGACCTATGTGTTCTAAGGCTTTTTTACTCAGTACAGTGTGTTATATATGCTACATAAATATTGAATAGTTTTTTTTAACACCCTGTATATATAACTGTTGCTATAGCGATCGTGTTTTTCCCTTTTTAAATATTGCCACGAAAATTAAATGCAGCGAGTGTTGAAACTCAGTATATTTGTTCTACGCAAATAATAATTAATTAGTTTATTCGAAATAACTTTTGTTCAACACCCAACAGTTGCTTCGATACGTTCTGAGTTGTTCGTTAACGCACAACCGCGGCACGGAGTCAACACTCGCGCTGGCAGCCATCTTTAGTCTTATTTGCTCTGTGATCGAACAGTGTTTTTCGTTAATGCTTGCTTAACAAAGCCGAATTTGACGTTTTCGCAGAGAAAAAAGTTGCTTCAAATCATCTCATGAATCATCATGAATACTCAAAGGTATTTATAGATCTTTTAGAACACTTTGAAACATACTTTTAACTCTTAGCGCTCCTTTGGCTAACGGAGACATTCTGTTTTCAACACAATTACGCTCAGTTTCCAAAGATATCACACCATGATGATTTACAAAATTAAAAATTCATGTTTCCTTTACGAGAGGAAAAAGGATATTTGTAAAATGAATAAAAACAAGTACTTTCACAAGCCATAGTAATTTTTTCCGTTAAAAATGAAACTTATTTTCTTCAGTGATAAAGAATCGTACGGAGTGCAAAGGATTAATCCTTTCGTTACGAGCGCCGATTATAATTGGCAAAAATATTCTACCGTACCTGTAGATCTCTTGATTCTAGTGACCCGTATTGGATTAATCCTACTAAAAATATATTTTTAACGCACGTAATATATTTTGAACTCCGGCTGAGCGGACTGCTGTATAGAAAAAAATAGCCGCATTATTCTGGAATAAGACTTACTTTGATTTAAAATTAATCAATAAATTCAGTTTATGTTTAACAACGTTCAAAATTTCTTTTCCTTAACCGAACAATAATACTAGAAAAATTATGATTATAAGAAAAAGAGGTAAAAAGTATAAAATGCATTATAGAACAAGCAAAACGAAAATTCTTTATGGCTTGAACGGAAACTCTAGCGTGGGGTGTATGCGCCCCACGCGGCACGGAACGTGTTAAGCGAATCCCAACGATTCCTTATATTTCGGTTTTTATGAGACTGCACACGTCATGTTGACTCACGCTTCGAATTCTAAGCGTCCAGCTTTTTTTAAAATGCTTTGCACGAAACGTCTTCGATTGATATTTTTGGCGTTTTCGATTGGATATACAGAAATTTAATTTTTTTGTTCTCAATAGAAGAATTTTCACTATTCGTCTTTTCGTTATATTGGTTTTGTTTACCAATGCGTCAATTTGACACAGAGAAATAAATTAAATTGAGAATATAGAGAAATTAAATTTTTTTATTCTCAGTAGAAGAATTTGCACTATTCGTCTTTTCATTATATTGGTTTTGTTTACCATTGCGTCAATTCGGCACGAAGAGACAAATTAAATTGGGAATATAGAGAAATTTAATTTTTTTATTCTCAGTAGAAGAATTTGCACTATTTGGTTTTTCGTTATATGGGTTTTGTTTTCCATCGCGTCAATTTGACACAAAGAAACAAATTAAATTGGGAATATACAGAAATTTAATTTTTTTTATTCTCAATAGAAGAATTTCCACTATTTGTCTTTTCGTTATATTTGTTTTGTTTATCATTGAGTCAATTTGACATAAAGAAACAAATTAAATTGGGAATATACAGAAATTTAATTCTTTTATTGTGAATAAAAGAATTTTCACTATTTGTCTTTTCGTTATATTGGTTTTGTTTTCCATTGCGTAAATTCGAAACTAAGAGGCAAATTATGTTGGGAAAATCAGGGACGATGAGGGTTAAAAAGGTATCACTAGTAACCCAACCACTTGAACAAGCAACAACGATGAATTCTGGTGGTCCGTTGGTAACAAAGCGATCCTTATTAAAACACACAGAGAAATATAAATAGTGGAGGTACCGTATTACCGCACGAATTTGCTGCTATTATCATTGTAACCATAGTTCCGCGTTTTGCACATATAGCTCTTAGCATGTTGCTTTTCTCCCTTGTCCGCGATAATTTTACCTGGTCTCTGCTCGGCTCGCAGTCTAGTTTCATCTGTATTCCAAACATTACTAAATTCAAAATTACGATGATTCGAAACAGCTTTTAAGATATTAAAAAGCTACTTAACATTCGTTTAATTAAAACTTATAACTCTGCTTTAGTTTGTACCCTCTGGAGTTCTTATTGCTAAATATTCATGACGCTTCTTAAATGCAGTGAACCGATCTGCAGGCGCCATCTTTTCATCTCTGATTTCCATTCAACTAAATTTCGATACGAAACTTTCTCAAATTACTTTCCATATAAATACCTGAAGAACTATACTGAATATTATACAAATTATATCGTACTACTATCAATTTATAAACCAAAAGGATAGCCGAAGTTTTAGACATAAGATAAGTTCGGATAATTGGACCACTTTCTGGAAAGAAGCCATTTCATTGTTGGATCTTTAACCACTTGCGCTATAAAGACGTGCCACGCACGTCGTGATGCTTTTGTTCCGAAACCGCCACGTGTATACCACGTCGATAGGCATTTGTCGCAGAAATAAAAACGACGTGTCCGCCACGTCGGCTAACAGTTGGATCGTTCATTATTCGAGCTACAGTTCCAGAATGCACGAGTTGTCAGGATGTAAGAGTTTGTCAGGGTCTTTATTTTTCACGTGAACTGCGACGTTGTTAATCGGCGACTGATTTCGACGTCGCCTCGTGCTCAGCCCTCGCCATAGGCGATCGTCACCTGTCTCAACCGTCCGGCCGCCCTACATCGTACTTTGTTACAATTATTAATTAATAAAATATTATTGTCGTTGTGAATATTCATTCATATACGTGTAAAATTCTTTATGTAAGACCTTACCAACGCGCTAAGGCACTTCTTAACACGTTCGTCGCCCAGTGCGATTCGGTTGTGTTTCTTGCGGGGCCCAAACCCGACTGTCGGCGTGCCGTCACGTTAACAAGCAGTAAGCAGGAATATCAACAATGTAACTCAAGTATTATTATTGTCGTAGGCTAATCATGCCTACGTCTAGATATTGGACATTTGTAACGATCCGATTGATCGTTTAAACCATATAAATAAATATTTTATTCTTGTTTTGATATACTCGTGGTCGATCTGGAAATCGGTCGAGCCTGGTCGAATTTGCAAAAACTATCCTTTATGTTGTATATCCTATATTTATATTTCGGTGCTTATTCCATTAAATTCTTTTTAAAAATACAACTGAAAATCCTATTAACTTCAACAAGAATAGCGTCAGCCATATCTGGGTGACGGGGCCCCCGCGGAAACATACCCGTCACCCAGGTATGGGTGACGCGGCGACGAACGTGTTAAAGGTTTGCGCTCGTACACGCGGTGCGGCGTCAATGTAACTCCTTACCGCATGTTATATTGCAGAGCGCGGCACGGCAACCGAAAGTTAAATCGTGGCGCAAGTGGTTAAGAACAATTTCGTATTCTAAAGATAGATCATAATTTAAAGTTCGAGTTAAGATCATTGTTAAAAATTATCTTTCATATATCGTCCTTCGCTATTTTCACCTTTTCGAGATATGAAATATAAAATACGAGAAATTTAGTCACCCGTCTGTAATGTGTTAATACTGCCCGGTCACTCCCGGTGGTCGAACTATCCCGGCTTACCCTACAAATTCATGGATTAAAAATTTTTAGAAACTCTAAAATAAATTTCACATTCGAATTGCTTGAAGTAACGAATTAAACAAAATTTTACAGTCCCTGGCCATCGAGTTAGGACCACGTACGAAAATTTCACTTTTATGGCTGTAACGTTATGTCATATATGGAAAATCTGTCTTTGGTCGTTCAAATTGTTACTAAATACGTTGATAACGATGTATACATAGCAATTGATTTCTTACAATTGTGGGTAGAGAATATCTGAACACTTTACCAACCGGGAGCCTATTAATCGGCTTTTTACAGCCAACGTTTATCTACCGCTTGCTGCTTAATACTAACATTGTGAAAATTAAAAACTTTATTCAATTTAATTACCCTACAATAACAGAAACGATATACCAAGCACTCTCACTAATTTCGATTTAAAAACAGAGTTGCAAGAATAAGAGTTTATATTTCCGCACGATAGCCAAAACCGAACCGGTGTTAGCGACGTATCCGCGCTTGAATGAACCGGTCGGTAAAGTGTTAATGATGACCTCCATAAAACCTAGATCTTAAGTTTTCGGCCGCACCAATACTATGGGACCTCGTTTCCAATTAGTTTGGCCTTTAGCCGGAAAATAATATAAAACAGCCGAGGAAACACGGTCATAGTGAGAGTTTTAAGTCAACGACAGTAAAAGTACTTCAATATACACTACCATTCCTACACTATCGTGATAATAATGAAACTGTGTAGGTGATGAGCGATTCCATAACCAGAAACATCCCTTTGCTCCCTTGGCCAGGCAATTTTCCCGACTCGAATGCCATAGAAAATGTCTGGAGCCTATTCGAAAGACTAGTTTACAACTCTCCAAGCATCATGTTATCCGAGTTGAAAACAAAAATTAAAGATATTTGGAAAAATAATGAAGATACAAAGCATATGATCGAGCAATGCATACGGAGCGTGCCGGAAATGATACAAGCTGTCGTCGAAGCAAAGAGTGGAAATACAAAATATTAACATGTGTTAATAACGTTATGTACAGTAGTAATGTTATCTTAGTAGTTAACAAATTGTATCAGTATAATTTTAACAGGCCTTTTAATTTCACGGAAAACGTAAGAAATGCTGAAAATTTGTAGCGGTCCTAATTCGATGGCCAAGGACTGTAGTTAAAACTGATCAATTCAACGATTCAGAATTCTTGCAATTCCAAAGCGAATTCAAAGTTTGAATTACGTAAAACTGGCTTCATTAACTCTCTATAGCCCGAATTTTGTCTACTTATCAGAGGAAAAATTACGATCGATTACAGTTTTTCACTTTGATTGGAAAATTCTTAAAGTAACAATTGCTACAGATGAATCGTGGTACACAGTAATAAAATTGAATAGTACAGTGATGACTAAATAAAATAAATTTTTTAAAATACAGATACATTGATTTGTAACTTTTAAGTCACACAAAGCCATAGAGGGTTAAGCGTGAACGAGCACAGCAATTATTTTCAGATGACATCGGCAATTATTTTCAAGCGGGTGCTAGTCACGTTGATCGTAATTCAAATAAGTGACCAGGCACGCGTTGCTTGGCCACGACTGATCACAGAGGCTCGGCGTTATTAATAATTCATTCATAGCTGCGAATTGAAACGCGGTTGAACGACAATTCGCTGTAATCAGATTAAGCTGTTAGCCACGGTCGAGCCTCGAGTACGAAGAATCGGTAATATTGTGATCGTACGAGTTGTCAGTAGTGTCGTATACATATTACCCTCGTTATTTTTCCTTTACAACATGAGATGTGTTATACGGTTCGATCTGTTGACTTTCCTGTAACGATAAAAGGTGACACAGTTTTCCATGATGAAACTTTTGTTACACCTCTACTTCGCTTCGATCTTCGCTCATCTATCCGATCCATTTCGTCGCTCCATCGTCGAGAAAGTGTTAAACTGTTTCAAACGGTGAGCGAACAACGAGAAGACAACATTGTTACGTCTGTGATGAAAAATGTCTTCGCTTGCAACGAACGTACGGACGATCGATAAATACACTCAAAGATAAATATTGTCAGCTTCGCTAATATATTAGGTTGGGGAAAAAGAAATCCATTATTTTTACGTGAAATGATTTAAAACTGTTTTATGGTCGATCTTTAGCTCCTGGGCGATGCTACGACTACTAACCTGACGGTCAACTTCGATTATCTCTGTGATTTCATCGACATTTTTAACGACGGGCCTGCCTGTGCGAGGTGCATCTTTAACATAAAAAATACCTGAACGGAATCGACGAAACCAAAATTGCACGTAATTAGCTGTTACAGTATCGGGATCATAAACACCATTCACAATTTCAGCCGTCTGGCTTGCATTTTCGCCTTTATCGAAGAAAAATTGTAAAATGTACCGAATTTTCTCTTCGTTGACTTCCATTTTTAACACCTTGTAACTCACAACTGAATGGACCAAACAAAAAACAGCAAGAGAATTTGTTTAGCGCGAAATGTCGCCTTGGCAACGAGCATAAATCTGAAATTGTTTGATCGATACTTTACGAAATATCGATCACTACAACCATCTACCGAAAAAATAATAGATTTCTTTTTCCCCAACCTAATATTTTCCAGTTGCGCATAACATATCCTATGGCTTGAAGCTTTCTTCATTTTTCTTCCTTATGTTTTAAGTCTTCTTAACTTTTTTTTCATTCATCAACAGGATTATCCGCAAAACGATGCATTAACTCTTACAGTGAATGTTACGGAGTTGACACACGCCGATTTTAATGAAATATGATATACAGCACGGAGACAACGCTCTCGCCTTTCTTGTTCTGTGATGGGTCGGTGTTTTTAAATTTTAAATTTTTTAATTTTTTAAATACGTAATTTATTTTCGTTAATAACTCGTTAACAACGCCGAACTTGAGATTTTCGCAATGGAAAAACTTGCTTGAAATCATCTCAGGAACCCCCTATTTTCTTCGCCCGTAATAGCGAAAGGGTTAAATGCCGAATCTAGCTGTGTAAAAAAAAAAACTAATTTGTTTCAAAACTTTTATACTCTGATTTGAGGGCTGATATCGTCTCTTCGAAATAAAAAAAATACGTGTCTAATATTTTTTCGAGATCAAAATTGGCGCGTGCCAACTCTGTAAAATTGTTTGTTAGTCTTATAATGATGAATCACAATCGTGACGCAGTTTATAGCCCAAATACAATAAAAACACAGTATATTTGTAATAAAGTTTCATTTTATCTTTAGTTTCAAGTTATAAGATTGAGAATTAGCAGATACAAATTATAATATCTGAATGTTTTGCATTTAACAGAGCTACAATAGTT
>SMSQ01023513.1:3340-33674 GCA_019453375.1 Ctenoplectra terminalis
AAATAAAAAATTGAACATATCTAAGATCTCAAAGACACAAAACAAACTTATTAACACTAGAACTACCGAACCAGTCAAAATGACTGGTTCATAATTTCTTATAGAAATTTTATAAATTCACAACGATGTATTTCTATGGATTTTCTATGACTTTTTGTAAAAAATATATACAAAGAATTGTTACCCTTATTATAGATACTTTCTCAAATACCTACCATTTTTATTTCTCTGATACAAATAAGTCTACTTTAATCAATAGTTCTAGTGTTAAAGTTCACAAACTTACAAATATTTCGAAGCGAGATAAAATACAAAACGCTAACCATCTTAAACTAACCAAAAATCGACTTAACCCTTTGCACTCGCAAACTTTTTCAAGTTTCAAAGGACTACTGTGAAAACTTAGTGTTCTTCTGGAACGAGAAACAGAAAATTACAAATGTTCACGATTTTTTATTCACTTAGTTAATTTACTTTAAAACAAAAGAAGCGTTCGAATTGACCAAGATACAGAATCTAATTCAAACCTTAATCTCTGAAGAAAATCATGCGTGTCGCCACAGCGACGCCAGTCGAGTGCAAAGGGTTATTACAGCTTTAAGAAAAATAAACATCTCATTTCACATCCGTAAAGATAACTCTCGCAACAGACATCGAACATCCTTTCAAAATACCCAAAACAACGAAATGAAACCCAGGCTTCCAACATTACCCGACTCATCCCGCGCACCGTTCTGAATCCATCAGCATCCCGAATCAAGACACGATTAATCGCAGCGAATCGGCCGTTAAAGCGTTCGTTTTCTATCAAACAAATTCGCGGGAACGAACGAACGCCGGCTGTAGAGCATTTAACGAACTTGGAAGCTTTTTCCACGGTCGTTCAAAAAGCTGAAGCGTTCTCGACGCAACGCCGGCAGCGTTAATGGGTTAAGAATGAATCTCGGACTCCGTTTCCATCGACGTTTCATATTCGACTTTCTAATGGCCCCTCGAAACGACCCCCCGTCAGATATACGTGCACGTACGAACGTGTGTACCATCGAACGATCATCTATCGATCGTTCGGCAGCATGCACCCGCGCACAGGCAGCTTTCGATCCGAATTCAATCCCATTCGATGCGTGTCTTTACGGCTGTCCGTGCACGGCTGCATGTGCACCTGCACTCGTGTGTACGGTATTATATTGATTCGTAACGGAGGCCGCGTGTGGATTCTGCTCGAGATCGTTTGTAGATACACGCTTGGCGGACGGTATCCGAATACGGAAATGTTGCCGCATGCCAATAATCTGCGACTGTTATTATCGGTATAATTGGCATTCGGCCGGAAATTTTGATCAGATGAATGGCTATGGTTTCTTTTGACGGTGAGCGTGACCGGTGAGCCGTGCGACCTGGCCACGTTGGTCATCCCGGTGGCTTAACTCGGTGATTTAACGAAATAACGAGTTGTAATGTGTGACAGGAATGTTGTACGGTCACGCGAATTGCTAGTTTTTGGAGTGTATTTTTTTCTTTTCTTTTTTTGTTTAATTATCGAGGTAAAAGGATATTTGTTTGGTCGGATGGCAAAGTGTCTGATTTTTGTTAAAGTTGAGATAGGGTAGTTTGGGGTGAGATGACTCGATTTTGTGTAGATATGTTTTTTTTTTCTTTTTTTGTTTAATTATCGAGGTAAAAGGATATTTGTTTGGTCGGATGGCAAAGTGTCTGATTTTTGTTAAAGTTGAGATAGGGCAGTTTGGGGTGAGATGACTCGATTTTGTGTAGATATGTTTTTTTTTTCTTTTTTTTTTTAATTATCGAGGTAAAAGGATATTTGTTTGGTCGGATGGCAAAGTGTCTGATTTTTGTTAAAGTTGAGATAGGGTAGTTTGGAGTGAGATGACTCGATTTTGTATAGATATGTTTTTTTTTTCTTTTTTTTTTAATTATCGAGGTAAAAGGATATTTGTTTGGTTAGATGGCAAAGTGTCTGATTTTTGTTAAAGTTGAGATAGGGCAGTTTGGGGTGAGATGACTCGATTTTGTGTAGATATGTTTTTTTTTTCTTTTTTTTTTTAATTATCGAGGTAAAGGAATATTTGTTTGGTCGGATGGCAAAGTGTCTGATTTTTGTTAAAGTTGAGATAGGGTAGTTTGGGGTGAGATGGCTCGATCTTGTGTAGATATGTTTTTTTTGGCTCTTTTTAGTGGTATACTGGATGTTATAAATGTTAATATTATAAATTCACACGTGTTTAGTTTAGAGAATATATTTTGTTAGTTTTTATTGTAATTGAGTTTACGATGTATTCTTTTTAAAAATATGAGCTATTGCTCCTATACTTATCGTATTTGTTTGGATGAAATCTGGAAGCTGATAAGGTGCGATATTTCTGTATCGTGTAATTTAGGTGATACTTCAGGATGTGTCAAATTTTTTGTCATTTTTAAAAGCTAAATGAATTTAAAAATTATTGTATTGTATATTACGTTTTGTCACCTGACCACGGATTTATTTCCACCTTCCAAAGAATATAGAAGAAGTTTTATATAATTGAACTGCGCTGGAAGGATATTTACGTCGTTACTATATTCAATTTAAATTCAATAAATTCACGAAATGTTATACAAATTTTGCTTCGTTCGAATAATTATTATTTATAATTCTTATACACTATCGAATTGAATACAACTAACTCATAATTTATTCAACTACATAACTATTATAGACTTCAATCGAATTAAATACAACCAGTTCCAAAATTCACAATTTTTTACAAGCTTGAAAAAAATTTGCCCGCGAAGAGATTGAATCGCGGATCTTGAATCTTCAGCACTCCGTTAAATGAAAAGGCCCAAAATTTTGTCCCAAATGAACCGTGCAGCCTAAAAGAGAAAGGAAAGTAAGAAAAGGAGATTGACGCGCGTGTTTCTTTTGGAATTCATCGAAAGAGGTCTTTGCATCGAGCTTGCGAACCAAAAGACGCGTAGTGTCCTTCTGCGTCGCAGTAATCACTAATGTACGTGTTTCTCATATTCTATGCGAGTGAAAGATGCATTAAGGACCATTAACTCGGATGACATTCTTTATCCGACCGACGACTGCACGAAGTGTTGCATGACGTTCCTTCGAGATGAACTGTTGCATTCACTTGCATTGTTTCATGCTCTCTTAAACCGAAATAAATGATTTTGCGCTCGATATGCTCAACGCGAATTTATCCGTCTTCCAGCGAGTCTTCCAACCAGAGTGGTTCATAATAATATGAAACGAGCAGCTCTCGGGAAAAGGTGTTGTGGTCACGTAAACAGACGACACCAAACGAGTAAACAGAACTTTTTTACCGCGTTATCTAACAGTAGATCTAGCAGAGTCGTCGAAATAACTAATTCGTAATTTGTTATAGGAATTTTTTTTTCTACGGTAGTTTTTAAAGGTTTTTTTATAATTTTCTGTCTCTCTTGTATTATGTATTTTTTTTTCATGTACTTTCCAATTTAATTTCTTCGATTCAAATCAGTATATTTCCATCTTATATACTTGTAAGTTTCTTAACAAAATTCTTATTAACGTAGAGTCTCGATAAAATTTGAAAAAGATGGTATTAATTAAAATTCTCTATTTTATAACTATAATATAAACTTTTCTTCATTCTAAATTTAATTGTCCGTTGAATTATGGATGAAAGTGTACTTTATTGCTGGTTGTTCTAGTGTCAACACTTTGCACTCGAATATTCAATGAAATTTAAATTTTTTAAGCCCAGATATATACACTCAGTCCTGTTTTTAAACGAACGTTTTTTTACGCGATTTTGATTTGACACGTTCTAGGAAAAAAAATTCTATCGCCTTTCTACACGGTTTATTTTGATTTAACGCGATACAAAGGATCGTTTCGATGCAGAATTTTATTTACATGTGCAATTTTTATAAAATAAGAAGTGAAAGTAAATACATAAAAATAGTATCTAAGATTGTAACATAAATTTTCATACGATTTATTGTATTATTCTTTCTGATTTTTTACGTCTGGAATAGATCTTCTATTTTTATACAGATGTATCTTTTTTTGCACGCGTTCTTCAGGAATGTGTCTATCGTGTAAAAATAGCATTGGATGTAGTTGCTTCATATAAAACAATTTACGTCTGAAACTTGTATCGGCTTTTTTGATGGAAAGCTGAAAGGAACACAAAGAATGGCTTTGTTGTTTCTATAGACGTAAAGTGCTGCATGAAAATGTTGATAATAAAACCGATCCAACAGTAATCGTTACAAGCTTCGTGAAGATACGATATAAAGCTGCAAAGGAAAAGAAAAAGAGAGAAAAATAATTGTATTCTATTCCGTTCCTATTATAACGAATAGTATTATTATTTATTATTATTTAAATATATAGCGGTTAAAATATTTTACAAATTTTGATAACGTCGTAGAATAGTTAGCTTGTAATGTAACGCAAGAAATTAACATTTGTGTCTTCAAAAATTCAAATAATAAATATTTCAAAAGTTATTTTTAATAAGATAATATAGAATAATATAGAACAAACTTATGGTTATCCTCCTACAGTGTTAATTAAAATTAATTCAATTTCACCTAAATATCACAGAATTTCTACATATTTGCATTTTCTTACATAAATTTGATTCAATGAAAACATTAAAAATTATTTATTATTTATTTATTTATTTGTTGCCAGTCTCGTGAATTTTATTTCCATGATAAACGTTCAAATTTATTAATGGACCAATGGAAACAGAGTTTCAAAAGTCGTATAAAATAATGGAATACACTATTCTGAAACGTGTATCGAGTACAGCAGAGAGAATTGAGAAATTTCTCAAAGCACAATAGTGGAGCAGTGCAAATTCTCCTTACAAAGGAGACAGTAATCCTTATCACGACTGAGAGGTCATTAGATCTTTGGCTCACAAACCGTTGCCGTTACAATTGTGTCCAATTACTCGTTCCTACAGCTACCCTTTATACCTATTCAATAATAAGCTACCCTGGAAAATGTTATTTCAAGCAATAAATTAAATTTTAAGAACTAATCGTAAGCTAAATAAATTCTTCGTTTTTCAAACGATCCAACTACATCGAAAATAATTAAAAAAAAAAATAAGTAAATAAATAAAAACTTTGAAATTGCATGGTTAACCCTAAAACTTGTAACGATTTAACCCTTTGCGGACGAGTATTCTAGAGCATTTTTTTCTATTAGGTTGTCCCGAAAGTTCCTTCCGTTACCTTCGCGCAGTGGTTTCGTCTAGCAATGTTTAAACAAACATTAGGCCATATTTGTTAAACGAGCGATGGAGAAAAAAAATAGAGCAATATGAATCCTGTATAAAATAATAATATACTGCAACACGCACATAATCAATTAAAAATATCATGCATCCATTACTCGCTAACAAAATAAAAGAAACTTTCGGGACAACCTAATATACGAAACGACATTGTACGTTAAAAACCTAAATATTAAGGATATAAAATAATATGTATCGTTTTATATAAATTTTGTTGGTAGTAATTGAACATAGTAAGATGATTTAATTTTTATACATTTTCAAAATATGGTATTTTTCAAAGCAATGCTCAATATGTATAGCTGACTTTTCATTTGTTCGTCGCTGTAGAGTCGACGTTCGTCCGGTTAAACATGGAGTAAATACACCGAATACGAGACGCGTATCTAATGCATGTAAGACCCCATAGTATTTCCATAAGAAAGTGTTGCATTAATGCAATAGTGTTTAGAACTATTAAAGCAAACGACAATGTCGTCTGCATGAGATTGCCGTTCACGCGGAAACGATTATTTCAGTGATCCGCTATTAAGATCGTTTCCTCTTCTCGTGAGTTTTTATAATTATTTATAGGAAGCTTTGTATAACGTTAAAAAGGTTTACAATAACGAAAAGGTTTTCTATTTCCGATTTAGCGTGTATACTTCTGATCTACAGCGCTCCCTTTTTATATTCACCTGCGGTGATTTTTGTTTGTTCTATTCCATTGCGTTTTCTTGTTTGTAGCACGCCATCACTCACGTCGTATGCAAAACTGTGTATACTCTTATATTCTACTGTTATATTTTTTAACCCTCTATGGGACCGTGTGACTTAAAAGTTACAAACTGATGTATCTATATTTTAAAAAGTTAACTTTGTTTCGTTATCGCTGCACTATTAAATTTGATTACTGTATTACTGTAGGGACACCACGATCCATCTACGGTAATTATTAGTTTAAACATTTTCAAATCAAAATGAAAAACTGTAATCAACTTTTTCTCCAGTAAGCAGACAAAATTTGGGCTATAGAGGGTTAATATATTTTAGTTTTTAATATTTGTCTTTTTACGATAAAACATAACAATTAAGAAGCTAATTCCACGCGTTCCCTTTCAGATAAATTATTTGATCAGTTTCTTTTTTTCTTTTTTTTTTTTTTTAGCATATTAGAGCCTCAGTGTTATCAGCTAATTCTGTTATTGTTTAAATGCAACATTAATCTACTTTTCTCGGATTAATTTAACTTCTCTTTTCGAACAAAGGAAAGTCGACGCACGTGGGAATAAAAAGAGAGCGCTGGCGACACAGGAAAAGGGAAATAGAAAACCTTTTCATATTATCGTAAAATGCGTTAGCGAATTTTCTCCGGGAATGTCTGTTTTATCTTGAGACAAAACAATCGTAAAAAAAAAAGAGAGAACGAAGGAAATATTTAAGTGGGCTGCTTCGACTTGGACACCCTCTATATTCCTTCCAGTTAAAATTAATACTATCGGTTCTTCGTTCTCTCGCTTGGTAATTTCAAACCTGATGTTACTCGCCAATTCGGTCAAAGGAAGTCTCTTCCTTTCGACGATAAATTGACTTTTACATCTGGTTTCGCGATAGAATGTACAACGTCAGGTAGTGGTTGAGTAGAAGTGGGCTGTGCTGGTTTTCTTCGCGAAATCTCAATACACCGTTGAATGTTCCTTGATAAGGAAGGTGTAAGGGAACTTTTCAATTCGCTTGAAATGTTACACGTAATGTGATTGTAATCTCGAACGATACTCTGAGAACGCAAGACGGAGTAAAGGCAGGATGAAGAGGTTTAAGTAGCTTTCTATTTACGATTTCTATCAATTTCACGTTTCCTGCGCGTGGAATAGAAATTTGTTATCGAAAAATTAGGCCACGTCGCGCGGTTTAATATAATTCTAATATAATTTCATAGAAATAATAATCTAACTCATAATTAGACAGTTATAATTTAATATACCATTTAGATTTAACGTATTTCATTTTTGCGTTCACTTATTTAATATTCTATATTTTGTAAGTTTGGAATATTTAAAAATTGTTTTTAATTTGTTAAGGGACACGGATGTGTAATGTGAATCGGAAGAACGGTAGGGTTAATAGTAATAATAATTAAGGTATTTTCATCAACCCTTTGCGGTTAAGAAGAGTTCAAATCTCTCATTCGTATTGCAATTTCAAATTACATTTGTGTAATTAAGAGAACAGATATCTGATAAATTTTAGGTATAAAATGACAATAAAAACTATTTTATATTAATAAATTTTTCAATAAAAATACTTTATATAATAATAATAAATAATAGAACTACCTCGTCGGAAGTATTCCTGTTTTCGATTGCAAAGGGTTAAAAAAAAGTTTTAATAATAAGTTAAAAGAATTTTATTAATGTTCTATCAATTTTTCTTTTTTTCCAAAATTCTTATCCCTTTTAAGATGCAACTAAACTGTAACTCAGTTCAGTGCATACTATTTTTAAAATGAAAAATTGTATAATTGAAATTTATTTACAATCTTACAATTCTCTAAAGAGCAGATCGCAAATAGAAATGTAGAATTGATACCGAAAAAAGAGATTCTCACGTGTCAATACGCAACACGTGCAACGGGGAAACGAAACGCAGCTGACATTTTATTTCCATCATCATTTGAACTTAGCCAGTTGCTTTCAACGTTTCTCGCCTTTTGACCTTAGCGCTACTTGTCCCTGACGTCTGATTCAATTTTATTTGGTAGCAAAGAGCCCTGGTTCCGCGCGTTTCCTGTTGCTTTCAACGGTTCCGTCTGAGAATAATGTCAATCGTATCATGAAAATTTAATTAAAGCAGCGACCGTGTATAATCATTAGAGGATATTGATGAGTACGATTCAACGGGGACCGAGAGAGACCGGTTTTCCATTCGTTCAAATCGTAATTTAGCGAAGAAGAGACATTGATATCCTTTGTGTCGTCGAGCTGAAAGGAAGAAACAAAGATACCTTTAATTCTCTGGCCCGTTCTTTCTTTCATGTAGGTACACTCTATTAAATGGACAGCTCGCTCAAAGATCTCTTCCCTTTGCTTGCTTCTCTTTTTTCGGTCCGTGCCGTTGGAGCGATTGGTTGGAGAGGACTTATGCATTAAAAATACAGTGACTACAAAAAGTACTTGTACATACCAATACTTCCAAACGAGACGCTTTTTGATCAGGTTCTACCTTTCGTTTCCACGGTGCTGAATTTTTGTAATCGAAAGTATCGTAGGAATATTGTTAGATGGAAAATTTCTTAACCAGTCAAATGTGTTTGACGATTATATCCGTGACGGAGATGTGACAGAATTTTGTGTCATGGCGGCTGTATCCGTGATGCGTGAAACTTTGTTACAATTTGATATTTAAATTGTAATTTTGGCGAGAACTAAATTATATTGGTAAATTTTTATATTTTTAAAATGTTTGGAGGTCAAGACGAAGTAAAACGAACAAATAAAAATTATAAATAATTTGAGTTGGATTTGGGTTGGAGATGTGACAGAATTTTGTGTCATGGCGGCTGTATCCGTGTTGCGTGAAACTTTGTTACAATTTGATATTTAAATTGTAATTTTGGCGAGAACTAAATTATATTGGTAAATTTTAATATTTTTAAAATGTTTGGAGGTCAAGACGAAATAAAACGAACAAATAAAAATTATAAATAATTTTAGTTGGATTCATAACTTCCTGAGTGCTAACTATACTCGTCGCTTGATTATCGCGACACACACTGGTGCGCGCTTTGCAAAGTGATCGCCACAGTTAACTGGTTAACTGTACGCTTCGAAATAGTTGAACAGATGCAACTCGTGCGGTTGGAAATGTGTTAATATATATATTAATTATATTGAATAGAGTAAAAAAATTCGTAGCGATAAATTTTGTTTATTCCGCGTGCTGTTCACGTTCCATTGTTAAGATATTATCTGAGCGATTATAGCGTTCGTTTGAAAAAAAAAAAATTCTGAAACCCAGCCGACATATTTCTGTTGCTTTCAGCGAGCATCAATGCGCCAAATGCTACTTTCGTGTAAAATAAAATCCTATTAGCCATCGAGTCTGCTCTCATTGCTGTATTCTGGGATATCCCTATTCACTGTAGATTAAAGAATATATTTTGCATCGCATACAGATTTAAAAGAACATATTCGGTCTTTCATAAACGTAATTTTTATCATAAAATTCATACATCGGTATAAATATATTATCGGATTCACGAAGTATAGAAATTTGTTTTCTAGGAAACTTGAAAACTGTAAATGTACCAGTTTTTACATAGATTAATAATTTAATAAATAATCTAGCATCAATGGTTGCTTTTTAATACTTTTTTTATATCTATAATGAATTACGAGTATTACTGTATAAATAGATTTCTTTTACTTAATTTTTTCTTTTTTTATTGTTGAAATGTGTTATGTAAAGAACTCGTATAATTTTTATTCGTGATATTATTTTGAAGCATCAACAATCAGTATTTCAAAATAATTTTTGAACAGAAATTTTTTCAAGTACTATACTAAGAGTATGTAATTTTTAAATAATTTTTGTTCATTTTCTTATAATTTTAAAGTAACTTTAAACAATAATTATAACGTAGTAATATGCTGTGTAATAATTTCAGCAATAATTGAAATCGAAACTAGCAATTTTATATATTTTGAAGAAAGAATTAATCGTCAAGAATGTGAAATAAGAATGAAGAGGTTCGAGATTGAAATAGTTGTTTGACGTCTCAGTTTCAAACAGTTTCGAGTTTACACTTTTCGTTGGGAGATCGATAGTGGGAAGTCCCAGAAGGGTTGAATATTTGCATAGTTCGCAATGATGTTCGGTACTCGCAATTGATCGTGTTTGCAAAGCAGCTTTTCGATAGATAGTCGAAAGTAAGTCGATACAAATATTTGTGGATCCTGGTTGACGTATGGCAATTTTTATTTCGACAATGGAACCGATTATTTCGCAGTAAAAAAAAAAAAAAAAAAAAAAAAAATTCGAAAGCTTTTCAATTTATTTATTCTTATAGACCTACATTTTTTCTATTTTTAACTGGTTATTTTAAATTTGAATTNTTTTCTATCTTTCACTGGTTAATTTAAATTTGCATTATATAAATGATCAAATATCGTTTAATAAATGAGGAATACGTTAATTGAGGGCTATTTGTAATTTTGTCAGGAGTGTAGAATAATTTGCCAATTAAATCGAGTTTCAGAGTTCATTGATTTATTGCATCCCATATTTGCATGCACAAACATGAAAATACGAATATTTAAAGTAATTAATTGCATTCAGTACACAATTATATATTGTGGCCGCAGAAGCTTAAAGACATCAAACATGAAAATGTAGATTATGTTTAAATTTATTTTACTTGTTTATTTTACGACGCAGATATTTGAGGTATCTGTGTAGTACAAAATTTATTTATTCGATGTGATGAAAGAGAAAACATATTAAAACGAGTCTTTATTTATAGTTATATACTAATGTTCTTTATTCCATATAAAACAATGTTAAATTAGTATTCGTAGACTCTAACATAAGCTACTATAAATGATTTAAAATTTTAAATAGAACGACGCAGGTTTAAAGAAAGAATTTAAAGAAAGTAAAAATTACCGAATGTTTAAACTCTTCTTTTATTCAGGTCTTTTATAAAATATTACATTTTAATATTTTTATAAAATAGAGTATCGTGTTTCTGTCACATTACATGCCACGCTTGAAAAATTTAAGTTACAAGATGTGTATAGTACTAGGAAAGTGATAAATGGAGGAGTCGCAGTAGTATAGTCAGTTATTGGTCAGACATAAAGCTAAGACTTTCTACTGAAGAGTTTAAAGGAATTATTTTAAGTTATTATTACAAGATACTTATTACACTGGTAGTTACGTTACTTTTTAATAATTTAAATTGTTTATTGTAAAAAAATATTTTACAACAAATAATTGAACGCATTTTATTATACAAGTTTTAAGATAGTGTAAATTGATAGTTATAAATTGTTTTGATTCGTTATGTTACATTCGTTACAATTTCTTAGTCAACTTATTTGTTATATTACCTAACTGTACAATTTACAACATTGATATTTACGAAACATTAATTTTTTATTAAAAAATATAGGGTTGGTTGTATTCATAAAAGTTTTCTTTGAAATAATTTTGGTTCTCATATTAAATTCAAATTTCTTGCCATATTATGAAATAATCTATAATATAATTGTTTATAACATAAATATANCAATTTTGGTTCTCATATTAAATTCAAATCTCTTACCATATTATGAAATAATCTATAATATAATTGTTTATAACATAAATATAAAAATTTTAATGCAAGTGCTCACAGTAAGAATTACAAATTTAATAAAGAGCGGAATAATATTATAAATCATTTAGTAACAATTAAGCAAAGGTTTTGTCATATTGTTATTAAAACTTTTACTTCCAAAGTATGATGTTAATCTAGAAACATACGTATTTTCTATAAATTATTTATTCAACACTTCATTCACTTCTTCTTTCAATCGAATAATTTTCTGTTTTTCTTTTTTGTTTTTTTTCTTAGAGTCGTGAAAATTGAACGTTTTAATTTTACAAACATTCTCCGCGACAGCTGTATTTTTACTCATCAATTCTGCAGTCTTAGTAAGTTTTCAGCGGAGATCTTACCGTCTCGCAATTCTCGATTCTCAAACTCTTCCCGTCGACAGACGGAATAGCAAAAAGTGAAGTGAATTTGCTGAAGGAAGGCACTTACTCCGCGATACGTTAAAGAAGACCTTTTTTCTGTTTTTACAGGTTGACAAATGCAATTCACGTCTTACTTTGATGCGTACGGCCATTTCGTAGGTAACTTCGAAACGCGTTCGATATTTGAAAAATATTGTACCAATACTCTCCAAATTGAGGGGTTTAAAAAATAATAACATTAACGTATCTTATGTGCGTTATGTGCGCATTAATAAATCCCAATAATGTATTTTAATACCTAAATTTTGGATACTTGTTTATAAAAAATAAAATTTTGCACACACTGAATTTGTGCGTAAAAAATCTCCATATATTTTAAAGGCATACATAATATTTATTAAAATTGGTGTAGATAATTTCTAAGTAAGATATATAACTTTATTTTCACACAAAATAAAAGAAACTATATAAATGCATACTGAATTTAAAAGAAAAAGCAGAAAAAGAGAAACTGTAATAAAATATGTTACATTTTTATATTCTCCGTTTAAGACGTTAAGGTATTTAATAACTAAAGTCACTGTAAAAGGAAAAGAATTTTAATAACAATTGCAAATGTAAAAACAAAGCGATAATACTACTGTGTTACAACGATATCGTGTTAGAATCCAACACACATCGCTGCGATGCTTAGATTTTCTCGCTCGCGACAAATCGATGTTTGATCGGTTATAGAAACATCCACAATATCAAAATTAAGTCTCGTCAGTATCGCGAATCCCTTGGTCCATGAATCGCTCGGAATTAGATTACGCACCATCGGGAAAAAGGTCACCACCAGAATCCAATTTATCCCGATCGCGGTACCGAAATGCACAGCGATATTTCCGAATCAGAATTTCGGTGCCTTGGCAGCAAATTACGAACAGCAATTACGATTCTAATTGTGAATTAAAGCGTTCCTGGGAAATCGATTGTAGGTACATTTTACAGCGCTTTAATCGCTTCGCTCGCTTGTTTTGCTTGCTTCTTTTAATTTCGCATTGTTACGTTTGAATACTGTTAATTTTTGATCGATATAAAGTGTCGTTTCAAATTGTCGAAACCAATGTTTCGTGCAACATTTTAGTTAAAAAAAACATGTTCAAATGTATTCTTTATTAACGTTGTGGAATTGTTTATCTGTTATTTCTGTAATTTATAGTAGTTACTGATAGAGACAGCGTAGCAAAAATTAACAAACCGGTCGTGTTGATAATCTTGATAATTCTAGTGTTAGTAAAAATTAGTCATTACGCAAAACGTTCCATTAAAAAGATTCTTTTTTAAGAAACAAAATTTTCTAATGAAATATAAACGAGTTTTGCCTTCCATCTATTTATTTGTAAACGTGAAACCTTCTGTTTCGACTGAACCATAATTTTTAACCTGTTTTATATATTCAACAATGATTTCAGTCTTTAGTTTATTTGTTAATTACGGAATCCTACCAACTAATCCTGCAAAATTAATTTACTAATCGCCATTGTAATTGTCGATAACTGTCCTCCAGAAAATTCAAAAATTCTCAGCGCTCAAAATTTCTGTCAATTAAAAACCCGCTACTTTCCTAATACGATACCGTTCAGAGATCACACATCATTCTTCACAAATTATTACTGCAATTTTATACGTTCAGAAAAATTAAATGGGTCTCATCTTCAAACTTTGCGTTAATCATTCCCCTAACGTTTGCTTAAAAATGATTCCGGGCACCTTTCAAAAAATACCTAACCAAGTGCAATTCCTGCAGTTTTCAATGTACCTTAAATACACAGATACTCTAATAATTTCTATAAACATAAACACAATCGATTTTTTTCTACCGATCTTCGGACACGAGATCGGTGTGTCGAAAACGTTGGCTGGTGATCGTTAACCCTTAAGCAAACCTTGATTTCATTATCCCGGACAAAGAGACGCTGTTAACGGAGGGAGCAGGGGATAACAGGGCGGTCGTCCGACAGTTCGGAACAAAACGCTCGGAATAGGCGAAATTTACCTAGCACCGATATTCTTTTGTCGTTGCGGGATGGATTTTACGGATCCAACGGCGTTGCGCGCGCGCTCCGACGGAATTAAATTATACATTCGCCATCAGAATCGAGTTTGGCGCGGCGTTGGTCGCGATGCACGCCGGCGTTTCTGTTTGTTTCGTTGATTTATGAAGCATGGCGGGGACACAAAACACAACAACTCCCGCGCTCGCCCATCCCAGCCACGACTGTCCTCGGTAAAATAGAACAACGAGCCGGTGACGTCACGTGTAACCACGCCTACCAGCGGCTCACCTTGCCCAACCACCCCCACACAACCCTTCCGAGCTATCCCGCGTTCTCTCTCTCTGTCCCTTTTCTCTCTCAACCCTTTGCTATAACGCCACCACCAATTCACTTTGTACAGTTTTATGCATATTCATTCGGCGTCGTAATAGCCCACGCCATTAATTCGAGCCGGTCCTACCGCGCTCTGGTACATGTAAATCCAATATGTCGTTCTCGTGTAACCGACTTGCTAGCTCTCCTCTCTCTTTCTGTTGCCCCCTATTCCGAGCCTCGACCCACCGAACGAATCCGTTTAATAAATAATCCTAAAGACGCTTTGCATTTTATTGTTTGCTCGTTACTCGCTTAGCCGGTTTACTTTAGCTCTCTCTTTCTCTCTCTTTTCCTCTCTATCCTTCTTCTTAGTTTCGAGTACGACGACTCGGTCGTTAGCGAGCTCTGCTGGTAGAGAAACAGCTAGGCCGTGTGAAGTCGTAGGGGGTTATACGTGTGTTCGTGTACACGTGTTTGTGTACGTGAGTTTGGTAGGATTGATTTGAGGTTTGAGCCGAGAGAGACGCGAGTGATTGTTGATTGTAGAAAATGGTTGGAACTGAGGTTCGACGAAAGGAACTCTGTGGTTGGCGGTTTTTGCCAGAGGAAGCGAGAAACTGGGCTGGTGTATTTACACGTGGCAGTTCCTTAATTAAGGATTCGGTTGGATGGTGTTGATAATAATGTGTGTCGGCATGATCAGGGATTTATAAATTGATTTCAACATTGTGTTTGTGGGTCGAATGGCGATATTCGGTTGGTGCTCGAATTATTGGACCATCAGCGTTTGTTCGAAGATAAAATCGTAGGATCAAGAATAATGTTAATTTTTTTTGTATTTAACCCTTTGCACTCGAACGTCGCCTCTCGGGGGACATGAGAGTTTAGTAACGATTACAGAGGATGAACTTATGTCATAACTTTATTAAAAAATGCATGTTTCCTTGAAGTTTTCTATTTGAAATAGCAAGAGATGGTAAATCAAAAACGATTTCTGTTTGCACACTTTCGTATAAAAATATCGCGAGATGGCTTCGAGTGCAAAGGGTTAAATATCTTTGCTCGATGATTCCTTATGGAAAATACATAAAAAAATTTCAATATTGTAACGTAATTATTATAAAATAATAATTGATGGAATATCTGCTCTATTTTTCACAGTTTTTGTTTTGAGAGTATCATCTCCGTTCCATATTTCGCTTAAGCGGTTGGTTAATTATTACTTGTGTCTAATTATTTCCTTTGAAAGTTCCTTCTTCAATAACTTCCATAAATTTTGAATGGAGTTCAGGTCTGGAGAATTCCCAGGCTAATCGAGAATCTTGATTTATTCACTACACATCAATGTAGTAAATAAGAACGCTTTACAGTAAAATTAATCATACTGTTTCTTCAAATCCTATGTGTGAATGAAAAAAAAAAATCTTTTGTACTTATATCGAAGATTCCTTCCAATCATAACGCTAGACCTAAGTCATATAAAGAGCGCTGAAATAATATTTGCAATGCCAATATTATTCTTCAATTAGTGAAACCTGATTCTCCTCTTATTAGGCTATCTACCAAACCGTTTAATTAAACTTTTAAGTACTATTATTTAACAAATTGTAAAAATACAACAAATCATCGAGTAGTATGATATTACACTAGTTTACATCTTCATGACCATTTCTCAATAAAAAGAAAAATAATTATCATTACCAACAGTCTACCTAAGTTTGGTTTCCAATAACTTTCCTATCACTAGTACACGATCAGAAATTTCAACGAACCACTGAAATATTCAATAACAATCCCATAAGCAACCCATTCCTTGCCAAGACCTTCAACAGAGATATTAAAACATCATCACCATATCGAGTCCGCGCGAGAGTAAACAATACCAGGAACACGCAAGTAGCACTCGATCAAAGCTCGATCAAAAACCAACCAAAATGAGCCTTAAAAAAAAAACAAAAATAGAAAAGAAAGAAGAAAATATGATTCAAAGGATACAGCAGTTAAGATGAAGACTGTTAAACAAAGAGCAAGAGTTAGCCCGATCGGACGGTTCCGAGTCGCGCAGCCGTTCCTCGTTGGCATGCTCGTTACCCGGAACTAGCCCCCGAAGACGACGACGACTTGGCCGATGTCTAGCAGGAGCAAGGGTGGTCTGGAAAATTCAACGAAACAGCGAATCGATTTGGTCACGGAGCAGCTGGCCGGGGACAGAAGCAATCAGAAGTCAGGAGGAAGCCCGTGCCAGGGAATGAGGCTGGTCTGCCGACAACGAAGAAGGGACGACGGCTCGAGTGGATGGCTGTCGACGGGGGTGGGATGTAGGAAGAGGAGAGAAAGCATCGTCGAATTCAGTCGGAGAAGGAGCCTGACCGAGGCCACGGCCGGCTAGAAGGAGTTCGAGAAAGAGGAACGACTGATAGAGGGTAGAACAGAGAGAGATAGATTAGGGAACGAGAAAGATGGGGCTTAAAGGCAAATGGTTTGGGGGGAGGAGAGGGGGACAGTACTAACGGAGGTTAGAGAATGGGTTGGTTTAACTCGCGCTATTTGAGATAATTGATAGCTAGAATGGGTTCACATCCCCGGCTGGCCTATATAGCTGCAGCTCGACCCAATGCAATTTCCTTCCAACTGGTCAGAGGACTGCATTAGCGATACCGACCGGCCAAACTATTGCCGTGTTGCTGCTCTGCCACTACTGCTGCCGCTACCAACCTTATTCCAGGCGAATTCCGGCTTCTGCTCGCCCTTGGAACGATTTTCTTTTGGGATTCTGTCCCATTGACCGGGGCGGCGACGTGAAACATTTATTGTGCCCACCGGCCGGAAAAAAGAGAGCCGATTCTTGGACGGAATCTTTCATCGTATGTGAACCGACACGATTGTTTCCCGAGGGCGTTCCTGGGCTTATTGAAAATGCGGCCCGCGACGATTACGTGTGCAGAGGTTCCGTTTTGCTTTCGAGTGGGTCGTGTGAGAGTAGTGGTGGAAGACTCGGGACGGAGGGCGGTGGTTTATAGAGTATTTATTTATGCGGTTTAATATTGCAGTATAGACTCCTTTTTTTTTGTGGTAGCAGTTTTGGGTTGAAGATGGTTTTTGAATTTGTATTTTTAGGAGCTGAGTTTAGGCGTTAATTTTAGGCGTGTTTGGGTCAGGTTTGCGTTTTATGCGATAAGTTGAGATAATTGAATATTTTTCATGAACGTATTGCGTAAAATAATGTTGTTTTGCGATGGTCTATAAGCAGCTCCTTTTGACTTATTCTAATAGTTCTTAGCGAAAGTATCTCTAAATTAATATTTTATCGACTAATTATATATACTGAAATCTTAATACAGTTAGATAATGTTAGTCTATCCGGAGTTTACGGGCTATTTTAATTGCGATCATATAATAATTTTAAACGATGAGAAAAAGTTTTTATGAAAGGTTGTTTTAGGTAACAAATTTCTTTTTTTGCGGTAAATAATCGTAGCTACTTGCTAAAAGTAAAATTTGTAAGCAGCAAAAATCGGAAAGTAGATCAAATATCGGAGAGCATATTTTCTCGAAAATCTAGCATACATCTTTCATTTATTCGTATTATTTGTCGTAAATATACATAGTTTATTATAGAACTGTCAAGGTATGTTATATCCTATTATAGAACCTATATGGTAACGTGTATTATAGGTTTGCATGACAGTCCAATACAAATATTCATTCGTATAAGAATTCTTCTACAAATATACTTTTCTCAGTATAAAATATAAAATTATTATTCAGTTATAAAAAATAGCAATGAAAGGCTATTAAAAATAATACTTTATAACATAAACTGTCGAAACAATATTCGTTTTGAAAAGAAATAATTTTTAAACCTATACCGATTAAAGTGATATCTATTTGGAAATCCTCGAACCATTTTATTTTTATAATTTTTATTTTCATCTTAACACTTTGAATTCCACTTGTTACAGTAATTTTTATTTCAATGTAGAGCATAAAAAATTTCTATCCTGAAGAATTACATCAATTAAGATATAATCAATTTTTTTTATAAATTCAGAGGCAAGTCTTACGATTTTGTGATAACGATTATATACATAGAACACTATATAAAACTTTAATTCATATGTTTACCGAGAAGCTCCTATTAACGAAATAAAAATAAAAGTTATAAGTTGCTACATAGATTAATGTTACACAATACGATAATATAATATTAATAATTTAATAATAATATACTTGACATAATTAATTAATTTAATTCAGTAAATTTAATAACATAATTTCTTGATTCGTGTTATACCGTTAGTTAATTATTAAATTAAATTATTCAATTAACGTGTCAAACTTAATAATACAAGAATAGGGAAGAAAACAAAAATAGAAAGAACGACAAGAAAATAATAATGCCAATATCGATCGCTCAAAGTTAGAAACAGAGTCATTGAAAATGTTCAAATATCGTTCAAAAATGTTACAAAGGTATGTTCCGTATATTTCAAAATTTTTCGTCCGTCCAGTGTTCAAACACAAAATTCCAATATGCTGCACTAAATCCCCAGTATTCAAAGAGCAAACAGCGAACTCCGCCGCATGCAGCCATTAAAAGTCATAAGCCGATGCCTTAATAAATAAACGACGACGATACCTTCGACAACTCTTCGTGCTCTAACACTTTCGGTGCATCAAAAATGTATCTCGCGTAAAGTGATACAAGCTATTTTCTCCGTAACTATTACAGAATATTCTTACAATAATTCAAGACAGGAAGATCAATACATGATCGATATTTAATCAGTCCAACTGGAAGCATCGTTTGCTCAGATTATTTTATTATTTCGCTCAAGTTCATTATAAGTAATCCCCTTTCAATTCCACAAAGCGCACAGCAGAAGTTTATCCCGACGCTGGTAAAAAAAAAAGAAAAAAAAGAAAGAAAAAAGAAAAAAAAAGAAAAAAAAAGAAAAAGCGCTACAAAAGTTGAATCGCCTCTTCCTTCCTATCGTCGCTGATAAAACCATAACTTCCTCTGCTTCTCGTACCGTCCATTGACTCTAGGATAATGAAACTGAAAACCGATAAAGACCACGCGTAACCATCTATAACCAAACGATATTATCTCCAATGGAGAAGGACCCGATCGGCCACGCACAAAGAGACGTTCGCGCTCCGCATAGTAGACCAACCGTAACGAGACAAACTACTCCTAATTCCGGGCGACATTGTGAAAATGCTTCTAGCACAACGGTTCGGTCGCGTAGCGCGCGTACCTGGACGCCGGGGTGCTGCTGGCGAGCTGCAAATTCGATTATCGCATCGACACCGCTCCGCGAACACCGAGCACAGGCTAACGAGCCGTACGAGAGCCGTTTTTATATTTACCGGTAGATCGTTTTCGGTAGCGTAATTGCGTTTCACCGCCCCGTCGATGGATTCGAAGCGGAATTGCTAAACAGCCGCCAACCACGAGGACCGCCCACCAACCGAGCGTCCGGTTTAGGCTTTGACGTTTTCGTCGATGCTCGGTTTTATACATTCGGAATTTTTTTTTTTTTTTCTTTTTTTCTCGGCGTGTTAAGGTAATTGGATTTATGACACGAATGTTTGGTAATGGTAGATTAAATTTGTCTAATATGAAGAGGGTTGCGAATATGGGGTGATTCACGTCATTGTAAATTCTTTTATTGATTGCGGCTCCTATGTTTGGAATATTTAATTTTTTTTTAATTTTCTATTGAATGTTTTTATATTGGTAGAAATTTAAATAGCAGACCTTTGCGGTATTCAGCTGTAGACTTTTGGAAATTATGTGCGATCTTCGGCTATGCGTCTCGTTGAAAGTTATTTGTTACAAATATGTTAACTGTTTGCACTCCTGGCGATTCTTTATCACTGAAGAAAAGATGTTCTATTTTGAACGGAAAAAATGACTACTGCTTGTGAAAGTACTTGTTTTTATTTATTTTACAAATATCCTATTTCCTTTCGTAAAAGAAACATAAATTTTTTATTTTGTAATTCATCATGGTGCGATATCTTTGGAAATTGAGCGTAATCGTGTTGAAAACTGAATGTCTCCGTAGCGGAGCCAAAGGAGCGCTAAGGGTTATCTAGTTAAGAAAAAGATGTAGTCTGTTGTTGAATGTTGCAATTGGTGTATGTAGTTTCATCGTTTTTCTTTGTGTGCAAAAAAAATAATCGTGTAATGTTTGCCTTTAATATAATTTATTAATATGAAAGATTAATAAATAACTTTTAGAAGGTTCATACTTCCACGCGTTTTCAGTCCTATTTTCGTGCGATTATCAAAGTTTTAATATCCCACAGACACTGTCCTTTTTTTTCACATGATGTAAAACAATTTTAATACAAAAATAACACAGCAAAATGAAAAAGATATTTTTTTACAATGGTTAATCTTATTTCAACACTTAAAGCGTCAGCCATTTTGTTGGCAACTTTACTTAAAGCGCGACGATATTAACGATCTTCGTAGAAATATGTATTTTCGCAAATAAAATAACTCTTCCACGACAGGAAATTTCTCTTCAAAAATTTCACACGATCTTAACGAATAGTTTAATTTATTAAATTTGTCATTGTCAAACTACGAGATATCTCGTAGTGGGCGCTGCAAGTCTAGATTTGTTGCAAATGGCTATTTGCGTTGGAAATTAATAGAAAGGATGAATGAAAAATATATATAGTGCAGAGGACATATTAATTATCAATTTTTGTTATCTCAAATGCTGTAAATGCCATTGCAATATTATATCAGTAACTTAATATTTTTATATTTTGTAAAACTTCATGTTTTCTTTAAAATAAAACCGTGGCGCACAGGGCAGGACGCGCTAAATTTGCGTGGCAGTCAATGCGTTAACAAGTGTTTGTTTTAACTTTCTAACGAATCCAAATAAACCTTCAGTGAATTACGCTGTTAAGAACGCCGTAAAAGTTTCTCAATTCTTTCATGCGACGCCCAATATTATTACTGGGTGAATAAATTACCGGTTAGAATAGAGATCGGTTCATAGAAAACACCGCTCTAGGGTGGCTACAATAGCCTCGATCACGAATCAACCCTGTAATTGTCATTTCCGATGAGTTATCGTTCAACTGTAGTTGAATCGCAAGTCGCTTGTCTCCGAGAATGATCGTGTTCGGTGTTTATTCTAATATCAGAGGCACGTAGACCGAACGATCCGAGCAGCTGCCACCGTTTGGTGACCTACACATTGTCTCGGAGAGCTGTTACCTTTTCGCTGCCGCCATAATCGTAAAGCTTTACGACGAATCGAGAGTACTTCAAAGCGGTGGCAGCGCGCTATATTGTCAGTTTGCATGTCTTTTACCCGCTGAATTCTTATCGAACTTGGCAAGTCGAACACGTGTGTATGTATGTATATATACGTATCGACGCCGGATTGCGGGTTTTCGTTCCAATGTGTGTGTTTCATGGAATGGAGATTGAAAAGAAAGCATTCGTTCGGTGAAATTTGCGAGTGGTAAAGTGTAATACTGTTTTTTGTTTTCCAAGGTGTTACTTTGTTTTACTCTTTCGAGTTGGGTATCGTTGCTTTTCCTTTGTTCCTGATTTACTTTTTAATTATTTTCACGAAGAATAAAATTGCAAATATTCGCATGAATAATTAATTACATTTTTTATCTCTAAAAAAAGAAAAAAGAAAATCGTCCTTTTCTGAAAAGAAATCTATTCGTTTCGCAAAGCTTTTTTTTTATTTAATTCGGTATCGGTAAATTTTAGAAATTAATAATTGAATTGTAATTTTTTAGTAGAGATGATTAAATAGGTTTAATAATTTAAAAACATTATATTATGTAGGAATTGCTTATTTGTTTATTACCGGAACACTGGAAGAGTGGGGTCTTTCTATTCTCAACTTTTCTCTCATTCTCAGTGTTTGAAACACAGCCATTTGCTATAAACATTTATGCAAAATTCTTGTTTCCATAATACACTGAGTCGCTCATTTTTCTACGATCAAAATTTCCAATTTCAGTAGATACATCTCTCAGCTGTTCCGTTTAAATTATAATCATTTTCTACAGTAAAATAAATTATTTTAGAAATTTCAAACTTTGCGATTCTAAAAATTATTTTCTACGGTATAATGAACTATTTAAAAAATTTTAAACGTTACGATTCTAAAATGTATTTTCTACAGTAAAATAAATTATTTCAGAAATTTTAGGCTTTGAAATCGTAATAGGTATTTTCCACAATATAATAAATTATCTTAGAAATTTTAAACTTCGAAATTGTAATAATTATTTTCCATATTAAAATCAATTATTCTATGTTTACTTTTGTACTTCTAACACTTACTTTCTACGGTAAAACAAATTATTTTACAAATTTCGGACTTCACAATTTTAATAGCTATTTTCTACGGTAAAATAAATTATTTTAAAAAAGTTTACTTTTATAATTCTTTTCAATACCGTTCACAAATATTATTCACGAAAACCTATTTCATAGTCAATGATTAGGATAGAAGTAACGCATACTATACGCCGAACCCTGCATATAAAAGAACCGTGTTCCTATTAAAGGAATCAACGATACGACTTTGGAGGAACAGGAAATTGGCCGCTCGAGGCAATTCAGAAAAATATTATGCATTTCCTTCGATTGAAATATTTCTTACAATTGCATCTAAGCGAAGGAAGATGCAAAGGGAGAGATAGGAATAAAATATGAAAACGAGGTCGATGATGAAGGGAAACGGTAAGATGAAATACCTACTTGCCGGCGATGTTTGAAGTAGTGCTTACTTAGTCTTCTTAAAAGACAGGTCTGCAGTCGTTCCCCCATTCTTAAGAGCGATCGATAATCTCTTATCATAGGTATATACATCACAAGTTCGATCCACATAAATGAAGTAGTACTTGACTTTGATAATCTCAAGTCGATTATTGTCCATCTATTTGCTGTCGCTGATAAAATGCATTCAAGATGCATAAAAACATTTGTTATCTCAATTCTTGAGCCTGATGTACGCGAATCGATGATTCAACGCTATCTTCCGAAAGTTTTATTAACACTAGATTTACGGAACCCGTCGATTTGACGCAGTTCAAATTTCGTGCTCAATTTTAACAATCATGGGTGAGAAAAATATAAACTGAAAATGAAATTTATATAGAAAAATTGACTAAATAAATTTCTGTTTATAGAAATCTATTAATTTGAAGTAAACCGAACTAATGATATTACAAAAAATTTGTATTTCAATGTATCCATCAAAATGATCCAATCAATGCCCGTAAACCTAGTGTTAACCCTTTCGCTACGAAAGACGTGTATATACGCTCCCAGAAATGAAGCGATCATTTGTTAAAAGCGTAGACATTTTCTATAGCACTAAATTATTTTTATGTTCATTTACATGTGTTATAATTCATTATACAATGCAATTAAATTTTGATATCCATATTTGTATGATGTTAATAAAAATTGTATTGATCTGTGTACTAATAATATTTTTTGGTCTTTAGAGCATCGTAGTGAAAGGGTTAATATGNAAAGACGTGTATATACGCTCCCAGAAATGAAGCGATCATTTGTTAAAAGCGTAGACATTTTCTATAGCACTAAATTATTTTTATGTTCATTTACATGTGTTGTAATTCATTATACAATGCAATTAAATTTTGATATCCATATTTGTATGATGTTAATAAAAATTGTATTGATCTGTGTACTAATAATATTTTTTGGTCTTTAGAGCATCGTAGTGAAAGGGTTAATATGCTTTCAACCGATGACCTATTATTCGGATTTTCGACTGACAACTTTTATAAATCAAAGAGTTTGCTATTTTTCTTTTGTTTAATTATTAATTATATTGTACGTTCACTTGTTAGTAATTGTACGACAAGCTCTGTATATTCTTACAAGTTAAACAATTTTTTTATTTTATTCATTCGCGCTCAGCTGAGTCGTTCATTAGAGAATGGCGACTTCGATCATTAGAGGCACACAAAGTTTAAAAATTTGTGGCAAAATCGCATAATAACTATTGCTAGTCGGTGACAAAGTTTTTGATAAAATCGCATTATAATTAGCGCGATTTGATAACTTAAATATTATAATAAAATTAGAAGATAACTAGCACGAGTTGATGACTTAAAATTTAGAACAAAATTGTATAATTGTTATTCTTGTATTCATCGACCCTCTTTTTTATATTGATAGTAAAGAGAAATATTCCGTCTCCAATTATAATATTTTTCATTTTAAAAAATTTTCTTATCAATCACTATTGTATTTGTAGAATGAAAATACGATTTATTGTCAGTAAATGTCACGGAAATGGAGTCGTGAGCCCGAAATGTTTAGTATAGAACGATAGATGTGAGAATAAAGAGTACTTGGGATCGAGCAAATTAAAGGCATTGTATTTTACAAACAGCGTTAAAAATTAAATATTTTACATGTACCAATCCAACAATTCTACAACATGTAGAAAACTGTCTGAAAAACTGATTTGCCAGAGAGTTCAGTGTTCCTGTACAAATTTTCTGCAGCCAATAAATTAACTCCGATTCATATTTCGTAATTCTCTTCTAGCATTTGTAGATCAAACGAAATATGTAATAAAGCATTGGAACGAGAAGTTGAATTTTAACATATCTGAAATCGAAACGTATTAATTACTTGTTATTTGTAATAAAATTTTGTTTGGACTGAATATAATTGCGTCTACCGAATTATTTTCATTGCGAGCATCCAAAACGATTCCTTGTTGCAGTGACAAGAAAATATGAAATATCGCGAATCGGGATAACATTTGTTGAATAATAAAGGCAACGTGTACACGTAATTTCATCGTGTTAGTTATTCGTATGAATTAAAAGTGTTTCGAGTATAAATCATCGTGTCAAGAGTACAAGAGGCCTGTTTTTCAATGCAAATGTCTGGTGCACATTGTGCCCCGGTAGTCCGGGTTAATTTAGACGGTTCGTAGTTATATTCGCGCGGCATTGTTTCCTTGATGCACGTAAAATGGGCGTTAATTGAAATGTAAGTGCACATTTATTACGATTCCGTTCTATAACAAGGATTCATAAACGTGTCGGCAAGTGCAAATTGTTACTAATGTGCCTCGTAATGACCCCTGTGCGAGCGATATTACTGCGTCATAATGAACTGAAACATAATTGTGTATTAGAAACGAAATACAAATCGCTAAATGATTCGCGCCACTGCTTCGCGCTTTTTTTATTTCGTTAAATTAATTTGTAGAACATTATCGGTTACCTCGAACAGTGGAGTATTGCCAAAATCGTATTAAGATATTGTATATTGCAGTTTTTATTTAAAATATTTATTCTAATAAATAAATATTAATCTTATTTAAAATATTCTACAATAATGCTACTTTTTTTTAAACATAAAAGTGCAAAATAAATTAAATGTATAAATTGATTAAATCTTATATCAATCGTATCTGATTATTTAACGTTTTTATCGGTGATAAAAAATAAACTGATTATCATTCAAGGGAATTTTTATATTTTGTATAATATTAGTAAATTTAATTTATAATAAATTCAGATTAGTTCGTATAAATATTTTAATTTAATCTATAAATCAGTAATTTTAAAATTACGCTTATTAGGAATATTGTTTGGTTGTTACGTTTTTTATTTATTCTCTGTTAGATTGCTTTTATGGTTAATAATAAGGAAAGGATTGGTGAAGTACGGATTTTGGTGACCTGTATGCATATTTTCTCATTGCTTTGAATTTAAATATATACTTGAGATTTTTTTAATCAAAAAAATGTCATAAATTTATTAATAGTAAATTACTTGTATTTCGATAAAATAGAAATTATACTACTATCATTTTTTATGTTTCTTTTATTTTTTGTCCGTTTCTACCGTGGGTATATCTGTTTCGACAAAATACATTTCCGTCCCTATCAAATTGCGTTTTGTGAGACATTACTGCATACTGTATTTTCTGACAGAAAATATCTACCATTTTATTTGTGACTTTTAAATAATCTTCTTTATAATTCTGTCATCGCAACTTCAGAAACTCCTATGGATTTTTTATCGAATTTTAAATTTTTAATTTCTTTCCTCTAGTCAATTATTCACAGTAAATTAAGTATATTTTTCTTGTCGTACCTTGTATTTAAATATCCACGAATTTTTAGAATTTGTAAAACATCCTTTACGCTTTTTCGAGACCAAATTCCACGTTTTGAACGCCGAAAAAAAATTGCAATTTTCTAAAGAAAAATACGAATGTCGCAGTATTTCGTGTTCGCAAAGTTTAAAGTGATCAGCACAGTCGCAGTATTCGTTGCATCAGCACGACTTTGTACCATTTTTTACCCAGTTTTCTACAAAACTGGAATATACGGCACGTGTACTTTTTGAAATAACGTACAAATAACTTACAGCGCTACATTGCCGTTCGCAACTTCTGTGCAGCAAGTCCTGTACAATTTTGATTTGTAAAAATGATCCATTCCAACTATTATACTCCTATAATTTTTACACTCATCGAACGGTACCATTATTTTCCTTATTATTTTTACACTTATAATATTATACATCATCTCATACTATTACATTTTAATCATTAAATTATTACATAATATCCAACCTATTAACCCTTTGCACTCCGTACGACTCTTCATCACTGAAGAAAAGAACTTTTATTTTGCACAGAAAAAATTACTATCGCCTGTAAAAGTACTTGTTTTTATTCATTTTACAAACATCCTTTTTCCTCTCGTAAACGAAACATAAATTTTTAATTTTCTAAATCATCATGGTGCGATATCTTTGAAAATTGAGCGTAATCGCGTTGAAAACAGAATGTCTCCGTAGCGGAGCCAAAGGAGTGCTAAGGGTTAAAATAATAATTTACATAATACATTATTACTACCATCATCGCGTTCATCATTCTCCACTCTCCTTCAAACTACCCTCGCCCAAATCACTGCCACCTTTCATTATTTATTTCCACGTTCCACGACTCGACGACCTTCGTCCGCGGTGACGTTTAACCCATTGCCGCAAATGACGGCTATAGCCGTCAAATTTTTGTCGATATGTAGGCAAATGACGGCTATGGACGTCATGCAAATTTTAATTATTAAAAAAAGAACAGCGTTAGTACTAAGTGTCCTAATGCATACACTTGTTAATTATTGAGTAATAAAACTGTGGCCAAATGTGATAATTTTCACTTCCAAATATACAAGTTACACTCAATTTCATCTGGTAGACATAAACAATTGAAAAAAAAAGTGTGTTTCTGAGCGCCACTTCGAAATAAAAAGTGTGCGGCAATGGGTTAAAAAAGGAAACAGCAAGAAGCGAAAAGAACGGTACAATTAGAGGAATTTATGGTCACAAAGAAGAGCTTTGCGCTCGGCAAAGGGTTTCCTGATGCGTCCAGAAAGGCGGGTGTTCTGTTGCAAGCCAGTGATCCGGATTTTCGCGAAATTTGGATATACGACGAGATGGAGAAGATATTACGGTATCTTGACGTTGCGTACACCTCTTGAGACAGTTGGACGGACGAGGTGGAATCCGGTGATATTACCGTAGGAGCGTGCTGGTGCACGGGTGACGTTGAACTCGTAAAGATACATTCATACCCGAGGCACATCTTGTGAAAGGATATACCTAAGGCACTCCCGGAACGTCAGCATAATCTTTTACAGAGATCCCTTTTACGAGACCACCGTCGACTTAGTATCTCGAGCACGGTCCGTCAAGTAGCTCGCGTTGGCCTGCAACGCCGGCCACTTTCCGAATCTTTTGCATTTCCACCGAGTCCTTCTTCTTCGCCGTCGTCGTCGTTGTTGACGTCGTAGCGGCGGTCGTTCCGGAAACGATATAAGAAAAAACTGTTTGCATACCGTTGAAAAGCACCGTGGTCAGGGGATCCGAGCCTCCGAGGCAACGATTTGCGCGTCCATTCGATACGAATCTTGAAAACCTTTTATTCCGAACGGAGAGAATCTTGCGATTGGATAAGTTGTATGGATCGTTTAAATGTGTAATATTGGGTGAATTAATGAGAAGGTTATTTTTTTGCCAATGTACTTCATCAATCGTGAAATGAATTTTATATTTATTATTAACACGTTTAGCGTTATGCCGGTCCCTGCGGAAAATTTTTGGTTAGGTGTCGTTGGTTTCCAAAGACACTATTAATTTCCAAAAATAATATCTTATAATTTATTAGCGAGTTTTATTAAACCATATTAAACAAAGGTACCATTTGCAGGCCTTTACAATTTTCTTCCTAAATTCTTAACTGTTTTGCGCTCAAATGTTCTTTAATTACTGTCACAACACACAGTCTGAAGGAAAGTCGACCGAAACCGGCTTGGCGTTTAACGTGTTAAAGAAATTGGTAATTTTTTTGAGAAATTTTATCCGTTTATTGTGGTTCATTTTTGGGAATTTTCTGTGATTTTTTATTGTAAATGTTAGCGAAGGTTTGTCTCCTTTGCGATAAGGTTTTTTTTTTCCTTACATATACAGAGTCTCTCAGGTTTTAACGACCAGAGTTGGGTCTTAATAAGAAAAAAATGGTACGTAAACACAGGCCGTTTAAAGCTTTATTAAAAAATTACAACAAAGATAAGAATTACGTAGAGAACAGTAAAGGACATCTGTGGACATTGAAAACAAAAACTAACTTCTTCCGGCACCTAATATTAATAAACCATTCAAAAAGATTTGAAACCTTTTCCAGAAAAGTTAAAAACTTTTATATTCGAGTAAAAAAACAGAGTATATCAGACTCCACTTCACCAGTTAAAGCTTAACGTTTGCGCTCCATTAGCGCTGCTATGGCGAACCGTCTAATTTTCTATACAGGTGAAGTTTCGAATTAAATTATACATTTTCGTCCATTCAAAATTCTTCCTTATCCTAAACCAGATTAAATGAACTAAAAAATCGTAAACATTTATAATTTTCTGTTCTTTCCAAAACAGCGCTTTAACGCTAGAACTACCGATGATTAAAGTATACTTATTTTTACCGCAGAAATCAAAGTGGAAAGTATATAAAATAATATGTAATGCAATTCGGACAAAAGTTTATCTATATTTTTAATAGAAAATCGCGGAAAATCTGTCCAAAGGCACCGCAGTTAATTTATAAAGATTCTGTAAAAAATTACGAATGGGTCATTTTGATCATTTTGGTAGTTCTAGTGTTAAGTTTTCGCAATAGTCCTTTGAAACTTGAAAAAGTGTGAGTGCAAATGGTTGAAATGTATTCTCCACTGATTTTCGTCACCGTTTGACAATTTCCTATTAACCAAGCACGCGTTTCCAGCTCGCAACAATAATTTTCCCGCGTTCCCCGTCAAAAATTCCGTAACGAGGGGTTAATTGTCCAGCGGGGAATTACATTCTCCAACGAAGTAATCTCGCGCTGGCGATCATTAAAGCAACGAGTGGTAAGAGGGTCAAAGTAGAGCACCGGTCCGAAGTAACTTCGCCTTAATTTGCCGCTCGTCCCGTGAAAGGATCCCTTTAATCCAGCGCGACCGAAGGCGTCGCTGAAGGATTCGTGCTCGAGTGTATGCGTGACCACGGGAGTCAACATTGACGCAAGCCCCGCGGCATACGTTACGGTGATTATGTCTGTAACAACACCCTGCCCTATCCCACATTACCTAGGATCTCGTTACACGCACTTAGAACCACCCTCGAACGGTCCTTCCACCCTCGCCCAAGGACCTCTGCAGGAAGCTACCTATAACGGGATAACCTGTATCAGGAACGTGTAAGGTGCTCGTAATTTATATCGGAAACAGTGCTCGTCCGTTTACACTGGCAAAGGACAGGCTACGGTTAACGTTTGAACGTTTTCTTCGATGGTCAGACACTCGGTGAGAAATTAATGAAAATACAGTGATGCACGGTTAAATTCCACTGAAAT
>SMSQ01023513.1:48191-71467 GCA_019453375.1 Ctenoplectra terminalis
TTTTTTTCATTACTCATTTAACTGTATCTATTTTATCACTATATTGCCATTAATGTATAAAGCAGGAGAGAAAACGTCTCTGAAATGAGTAATTAAAATATACAATTTCAGTTATGATTCGTTAAAAGCGTATACTTCTGCTTCAAGATCTCTCCTCGCAAGTATAATTTAGCTTTCGCGTAAAATACTCTGAAAACCCTACTTTGAATAAGAGTCATAAAAAGAACAACATAAATAAATATTAAGGTCTATTCAAGAATTGCATTCACCGAAAGTGCTCCTAATTATGTTACACTTCAACGTTTTCGTCGCTCGAAAAAAAAGTCCCAAGTCGCTCGCGTTGCTAGCACAAGAAGCTGCCGCGGAATAGCAGAAGAACTAGCGAAGCTTCGAAGGAAATTGAATCGTAAAAACGTAGTATTCACGTATGGCGGAGTCGTCGTTCAACCATTCTCGACAGAATTCATCCTTCTGTCGAGGAAAATCTAAGGATAACCCTTCAGCCCTCCAAGTTACGGGCGTCGTCGACGTAAAAACAAACGAATTTTGGAGAGGCCCGTTCGGATTCCTGTTTCCCGCGTCCTGAAGCGCTTGTCACTTTGATCGCTTTTGTAATAAAATCCAGTACCCGGACACGAGTACCGGCTAAAATCCTGGCGGTACGCCAACTTTTTGCATTCTGGTTGTATCCCAGGTTTTGTTTGTGTTAACATATTTTGACACAACTGGACATTGGGATAGATCTCGCAAACAAAATCACGCGTTAGTCTCGTATATTAATTAATAACACGCAGCAATGTGTAATTGAAAAGTTCATAAAAAATTACGGTTTATTGAATCTTTGAATAGTAAGGTACCGTCTGACATATCGTACTGTTTTCTACTTAAACGTTAAAATTTTAGATTTTTTTCGGGAAGAAGGATTTAAATCTTGCAATCAGAATTATATGTTTATTAGATCTCTTAAACGATAATGCGTAGCATAATGTAATTGAAAGATTCGTAAAAATTTACGGTTTATCGAATCGTTAAGTAATAAGGTGGTGTCTGACATACTCTATCTTTTTCTGCTTAAACATAAAAATTTTAGATCTTTTGGGGGGAAAAAAGGATTTAGCTCTTGTAATCAAGATCGCAGATTAATTTTGACTTTTATATAATTTTACGTAACATGATGTAATTGATAAGTATATAAAGATGTACGTTTCATTGGACGCTTAAGTGGTACAGTGGCGTCTGACATATCCTATTCTTTTCTACTTAAACATTAAAACTTCAGATTTTTTCAAGATAAAAAAAGTTTAAATCTTTTTGATAGGTATGTCAATACTAGGAGAATGAATAAAATTTTATTTGTAATAAAATATCGGGATAAGCAATCACTTTGAAAATTTCATAGGATTCCTCAAACTTCATCGTACCGCTTAAAAATTAAATATACATTGATCTCGATCCCCTGTAAAATATATATAAACAAATCAAGCATAATTAACTTTTTAACATTATTAATATTTATTTCTATTTGTAATTTACATGTTCAAATTTACACGAGAATGCTTTTCATGCGTAGCTTAATATTTTCATCTAATATCTAAATCCCCAATGCTTTTCAACATCCGTTTCTTTATTTTCTATACAAAACCGATAACCCATACAAAATTAAATTACCATCTCATTAAATGCACGGATAAATCAAACCACGAAGTCGGTACCAAAAAATTTATACAATTGGACAATTCGAAGTTTGGCGTTACCATTTTTTTGCACGAAATTTCATACAAGAACTCGCGTTTACATTTCGCTGAACCTAGATTACTCGATTTGCAACAAAATCCAGGAACGGTGAAACAGTGATAAAAGAAAGGGATGGCTGGCTTCCAAAACTTTTCCGTTCTACTTGCTTCTACGACGCGCTCTGGATCGTACAAATTACAAGCGCTCCACGAGCGATCCCAAAATTCTCCTTCTCATAATTCATGCGTGGCTCGTTCGTGATATATCGCGATATCTCGTCGAGCCGAACAGCACCAGCGACGTTTAAAAAAATTCGACTTTTGGGTGCTGCCAATAATTCATATCAACGCCAGTATTCCCGTTCTGCATTCAAAGCCCTTTGTCACTCGGTTCGCCGCCGGAATAACATGTCTGACCCAAAAACGAGAGGGTCACTTCAACAGGGCTGGCGTAACTCCAACTTTTCCATCCCCGTTGTTTCTATTCTACGCCGCGGCTCGTAAGAAAATCGAGATTTTCGCCTTACAACACAGCTCTCGCAATACAGTGTTTACTCATTGAATTGGAATCGTTTCTAATATTTTATGCTTACATCGCATGTTGCGGCATGCAGAAAATTTATATTGCAGAGATACGTTAACGCTCTAAAATTTTGGTACGCGCGTTTATGGAAAGATACTTTTAATAGTTGCACTACCGGTGATTAAAGTAGACTTATTTGTACCAAAGAAATCAGAATGATAGATATTTGAAACAGTGTCTATAATAACGGTAACAATTCTCTATGGATACTATTTATAAAAAATTACGGAAAATCTCTAAAAGTGCATCATTGTACATTTATAAAAATTGTATGAGAAAATACGAATCAGTCATTTTGATAGTTCTAGTGTTAATTTTGTTGCCTTGTTATATTAGTTATTTTATTAAAGTAATTTTAAATTATTCTATTAAAATTTATTTTATTAAATAAATATTTATCTTGATGGTAGTTCTAGTGTTAATTTTGTTGTCTTGTTACATTAGTTATTTTATTGAATTAATTTTAAATTATTCTATTAAATTTTATTTTTTTACATGAATATTTATTTTGATGGTAGTTCTAGTGTTAATTTTATTATCTTATTATATTATTTATTTTATTAAATCAATTTTAAATTATTCTATTAAATTTTATTTTATTAAATGAATATTTATTTTTATGGTAGTTCTAGTGTTAATTTTGTTGTCCTGNTCTCGTCGAGCCGAACAGCACCAGCGACGTTTAAAAAAATTCGACTTTTGGGTGCTGCCAATAATTCATATCAACGCCAGTATTCCCGTTCTGCATTCAAAGCCCTTTGTCACTCGGTTCGCCGCCGGAATAACATGTCTGACCCAAAAACGAGAGGGTCACTTCAACAGGGCTGGCGTAACTCCAACTTTTCCATCCCCGTTGTTTCTATTCTACGCCGCGGCTCGTAAGAAAATCGAGATTTTCGCCTTACAACACAGCTCTCGCAATACAGTGTTTACTCATTGAATTGGAATCGTTTCTAATATTTTATGCTTACATCGCATGTTGCGGCATGCAGAAAATTTATATTGCAGAGATACGTTAACGCTCTAAAATTTTGGTACGCGCGTTTATGGAAAGATACTTTTAATAGTTGCACTACCGGTGATTAAAGTAGACTTATTTGTACCAAAGAAATCAGAATGATAGATATTTGAAACAGTGTCTATAATAACGGTAACAATTCTCTATGGATACTATTTATAAAAAATTACGGAAAATCTCTAAAAGTGCATCATTGTACGTTTATAAAAATTGTATGAGAAAATACGAATCAGTCATTTTGATAGTTCTAGTGTTAATTTTGTTGCCTTGTGATATTAGTTATTTTATTAAAGTAATTTTAAATTATTCTATTAAAATTTATTTTATTAAATAAATATTTATCTTGATGGTAGTTCTAGTGTTAATTTTGTTGTCTTGTTACATTAGTTATTTTATTGAATTAATTTTAAATTATTCTATTAAATTTTATTTTTTTACATGAATATTTATTTTGATGGTAGTTCTAGTGTTAATTTTATTATCTTATTATATTATTTATTTTATTAAATCAATTTTAAATTATTCTATTAAATTTTATTTTATTAAATGAATATTTATTTTTATGGTAGTTCTAGTGTTAATTTTGTTGTCCTGTTATATTATTTAAAGCGTTGTTTTTTTTTTCTTTATATTATAAATTAATAAAATTTGTCAATTTACATTTTCCTATTTCTAATGATTTTTGAAACGTTACACTGAATTACTACTCCTACTTTTGATCGTTTAAATTTGAGCGTCTGTCGCTGTAAAAAAATATGTGTCGAGTATTCATTGAGAGCTACAGTTTACCAAAGTTTCACAAAAATCGGTGATTATCGCTTCGAGGTGTTCGTTTGTTAGTAAAATGCAGTTCTCGGCAGCATGTAAGCGAATTCCGTTAACGCGAAAAGTTTATTTTAATTTATTACATTAGTTAGCATCAGGTTCAAGCTGCCGCCTCGAGTTTCGCGTTAAATGATGGAAGATTCTTAGTTAGAGGGTAGGTGTTGCTCGTTGTCCTGGATGAACAATTTATACCCTGCCAACAGCATGGCAACGAAAGTATTAAATTAGTTAATGTTGCAGTTTCAAGAGATAGTTATCTGTATTAGTGGCAGTTTTATAATAGCTTATGCATTGAAATTTATATTTATCATTTAGTCTGTATAAATGATAGTTGGTATTGAACATTGAAAATTTTTTATTATTTCGTATCACTAATTTGCAATTTATTTTTGTCGTATTATTGTTGTACTAGGATAAAATGAATTTATAAGTAGTATAGTCCTGAAAAATTTGATACTTTCTATATCTTGACGTAAAACACCTTTTTGCTGGTACATTTTTATTTATTTGTCGGATCACTGGAATTTGTAATGTATTTTTAAATAATTTTGAATAATCTAAAATTTGCGTAATCAAGATGTACTTTGTTAGAAATTCTGCAGCAAAAATGAGAAAAGTTCTTGGCACAGAAAACATGTTTAATAAAGAAATATTCTATATTGGACGTAAACTTTTTTAACTTCCTAATGAAGATTTGTATCACTAAGTAGATTTATTTTCATGCTTCTGTGCATCGGTACTTTTACACTTCATGCATATCAATTGAAGACAGTAATTGCAAAATAAACGGCTTTCAAATTGACCAACCTAAACTTTCAGGTTCGTAATAAATTACATGCGATACTTTGAAAAAATTTTACCACATAGCACCAAGCGTCGTTCAATTACCTCATCTACATTCTTTTCTTTTTTCTTTTGCAAATTTAAAGACGCATTAGCAACTTTGATTATTATCGACTGTTCGTTAAAATTAAATACACATTGTTATAAATGAAGCAGCGAAAAAAAAAGAAAAAAAAAAACATTTACTTTCATTATTCTGTTACCACAAGTTTATTACAAAATTTATATAATNAATTACCTCATCTACATTCTTTTCTTTTTTCTTTTGCAAATTTAAAGACGCATTAGCAACTTTGATTATTATCGACTGTTCGTTAAAATTAAATACACATTGTTATAAATGAAGCAGCGAAAAAAAAAGAAAAAAAAAAACATTTACTTTCATTATTCTGTTACCACAAGTTTATTACAAAATTTATATAATTAATGTTTCACTAATGGCTGCAAGCTGATGCGACAAAAAAAAAAAAAGAAATTTCCTCTATTCCTGTTGGATAGATCGAGTCGAATCGAATTATTTTTTTTCGATAGTAAAAAAGTAGTAATAATAATTTAGAAACTTAGCTTTTTATTATTCGTAATTAATACCTATTTAATTTGAAGATTAGTAAAAAAAAATTTGTTTAAACTTAAAAATCTTTCTTTCGACCGAATTCTTATTTTTATACCATTCGTCTCGGTTTACCCTAACAGATAAACACAATTTAACGCTACAGCGTGCGCATTTATGATCACGCGATTACCTTTGGACGTGTCTATGGTCGCGAATAAAACGAAACTCGGTCGACGTCGGTGTAAACAGCGAGCTCAGACTGCAACACCTGCTACTTAACACTTTCACCCGCTACGCTGTTGGCTATCATAAATTATTCATTCGGCGCAACGCGAAACACCTTACCACTTGCCGCGAGTCTTCCATCATTCAACACATTCCTCCGGGGTCAGAACTGTTAACAGCAAAAATTAAAGGCGTATTGTAGCTGTGTTAATTCCCACGGTGTAGCTGGTGGATGGAAATACGAGGTCGAAAACTGAAGTATTAACTCTTTATAGATCTACGTGACTTAGAAGTCACGTATTCGATTAAAAAAAAATTTATTTCACATACAGTACTGTGCAAAAGTCTTAGACCGTCTACATTATTGATCTTGTAACTGTAATTAAACATATTTTAGAGAAGCATTTCTTAACACTGTTAAATTCAAATTTTTCCATATTACCTTTCTTGTGTTGGTCATGCATAATTTTTTCTGGTGAAAATATGTTTTAAAAATTCTTTAACGAGCAGAGCCTTGATTAAAATATTATGGAGCGCGTATGCAAAGTATAAAGGAAACATATGAAGAAAGCCAAAAAGGAAAAAATCAGCTTCTTAAATTGTCGATAACAGAATGGCAGGAAATGCAAAGTGAGTTTCTTAAAATTTTTTCAACAATTATCTAAAAAAAGAAAACTTGTTTTAAATTAATCAATATTTCTCAATCTAATTAACACCTCGTGAATCTAATTCTTAAAAAAAAGGAAAGAGATAACGTCAAAATAAAAATAATATCAATCCATCTTAAATTTGTTTCTAAGATAGCAAAATATTTTTTTTGGCAGGTGGTCTAAGACTTTTGCACAGTGCTGTACTTATCGCTGTACTACGAAATTATATTACTAATATAATAATGTAACGCTACACTGAAACCAGACGGTTCGTTTATAGCAATTAGTAGTTCAATAGTTTTCAAATCAAAGCGAGANAATATTTTTTTTGGCAGGTGGTCTAAGACTTTTGCACAGTACTGTACTTATCGCTGTACTGCNATAGCAAAATATTTTTTTTGGCAGGTGGTCTAAGACTTTTGCACAGTGCTGTACTTATCGCTGTACTACGAAATTATATTACTAATANTTAAATAGAGGTACTGGTTGATGCAGTGACACTGTAGTGTGTTTTGTCCCGAGACAAACAATCGTCGGGGAAAGTTCGCTAACCAGAGCATCTGGTTAGTGTCACGGTTAGAGACTTTCTCCGCGTAGTTCTTAGGCCCTTTAATTTATGGCCCAACGACCACCAAGGCAGACTCAAATTGGGAATTTTCCCACTGCTATCTTGAAGTCAGGGGTGTGCCATTTCAGACATGTATTAAGGAAAGTGGCACACTTCCATCAGTAAGATTTTTTACTTTTTATTGTACTTCGAGCTGATCTAGCTTCACCCACCAGAATCTGCGATATTGTGAAATATGGACCTTCGTGAAATACGGACCATTCAACAGATTCAAAATGAGTGTTAACAAGAGACATCGCTTAAATGTAACACACTGATTTTAATGAAATTTACACATGAGATAGTGTTTAAAAAAAATTTGACACATATTTCTTTCATCTGCGATCATCTATATTTGGTGAGTGAAGACAGCTCCCACAGTTAGAGATGAAAAATATATTTTTCTCAATTTTTCGAAAGCTATTCGCTTACGTTACGGACGGGTGACGAAGTTTCTCGTATTTTATGTTTCATATCTTGAAGAGATAGAAATAGTAAACTACGATGTAAGAAAGATTACTTTTAAAAACGATGATCTTAACTCAAACTTTAAATTATTATCTATCTTTAGAATACAAATTGTTCCTAAAAGCGCTTAAGCATAAATTTATTCTAACTTTGTTCCCCGGTAAAATTTACAAAAATAAGTTCCCGTAGTCGATGCGTTAAGAAAAAAGTTTGCAATTTTTCGTGACAGATTTAACTGTTCAATAGCTCGAACAATCCCCGAATTATTAAGGGAAATTTTTTGACGAAAGAAAAATTCGATTCGGTTAAGTACGATGCAAAGACTATGGATTAAACAAAAATAGGAAAAATCCTGGAGCATCAGGATACTAAGACCAAAAGATATTAAAATAATGAAAAGCAAAGAAAACAAAGAAAACAATAAAAATGACCGCGTCCGGAGTTCCATTCTTAAACGACGATCCTGCACAGTGTATTGTTCTCGTGGACAAAGGGTCTCTTTCGCTAATCCCAAGAATCCTCGAGAACACTCGTGGAACCTGTTCCCCGTACCATCTTCTGCCAAGGAACTTCTTAGCAGGTAAAAATAAGTTTCGACGAACGTTAATGCAGCTCTGCGGCGTATGAATAATTTATGTTCACCGCGAGGACGAAAGTACTCGGTAGCAGGTGTTGTTACCGGAACTGGCTGTTCGTCCGACTGTACGCCGTTCTATTTCGCTCCCCGCCCACTCTTGTGCATCTGTTGACGTTGTATAATACGTTAATAAACGCTCGTAACAACAGGTACCAGCGCGGTACCATCCAGCCGAACTTCGTCCAACTTGCACACTTCGTTACAAATGTTGCGCTAATGCAGCCTCTGGAAGCTGCGAAACGGAACCGCGGAAATACACCAGCCACGTGCGAACTTTCCTTGAGCCTGTAATGCACTCGCGAATCTTTAATGATTTCTTAACTACGCCGCTGCTTGTCTGTTCGAGCTTTTGTTGAACAATTTTCTCGCGGTTCTTCGCGCTGAGAAACAGCTCGTCGGCTAGCTCGATGAATTTTACTGTGGCGCGTGTAAACACCCGCCTCGTCCATGCGAGCGACTTGCTTCGATAGTATTTTTCCGTAATTTTCCTTTTCTTCTCTGTTGCTTTTCTGTTTCTAGTTTCTGTTTCTAGTTTCTGTACTCCCTGGTAACCAACGGGCACCAACTCGTTGTACGAAAAAGTGTACCGGGGAGAGTACTTTCGTGGAAATGGGAGCCTGTAAGAGACTGAGCCTTCTGCTAGTGACCCAAACTCCTCGTGGTCCCCGCTGGGCAACGTTTCGTCGGTAATCACGGGACTTGTCCCCGGATTCCCGGCCAAACGGCTAAGCGGGTCACTTCCCTCCGGGACAGTCTACGCTCCTGATGATCCTTAAATGGCGAGAGAGGATTCTTCCAAGCCTAACGTACACAACATCTACGTACGTCTCTCTTCGCAGTGGTTGATGCTTTATTTAACACAGGCTGTAATAGGCGAAAGCCTCGGAACAGCAGGGCGACAGCATGGCTCCGTAAGCTCGATACGCATTCGGTTGTTTCTAGTTTCTCGCGATTTCGCGCGAGTTTCTTCATTTTCGTACACGCTTCGCGACCAGGCTCGCACGAGTCACTTATGGTTACGTTTCTTCAGTGTCTCTTCTCTTATCGAGCTTTACACGTTAATATTTCTTTTAGAATTTTTCTACCGTTTCTGGTTAACGTCTTCAAGGTTTTGGTAGGGCCTAGTTACACCCTTCGGTTACAAGTGTTAACCGGGCTCTGCAAATTTAGCACTCCCATTCTTTTCTACTCGTTCTCAGTTTTCCCGTGTTTCTAGCTTTTTTTTTTTGCTGCTCTATTTTTTTCTATCTATATCTTTTTCTGTTCTCGACACTTGCCTTTTTAAGGGCTGATATTTTCGTCCTTGTAAAGAGTCGTTTGCGAATCGTCGTCGATACTTGCTGTACATTATTATCTCGTTTTCCTTCTGTATTAATACTCTGAATTAATAAATCGAGTGGTGATGAGTTCATCAGTTAACACTAGAACTACGGCGATCAATGTAGACTTATCTGCATCAAAGAAATAAAAATGAAAAGTATCTGAAAAAGCATCTATAATAAGGGTAACAATTCTTTGTATATATATTTTTTTAAAAATCATAGAAAATTCCCCAAAATACATCGTCATAAATTTATAAAATTTCTATAAGAAATTATGAACCCGTCATTTTGAGTGTTAATCATATTATTTTCTCCTCAAGGAAGCTATGTTAGTTTTTGAAATATTGCGAAAAATATACTTCTTGCCCCTAACGTTGAGGGCTGTTTTCAGCGGATAAAAATGTGTCAGATATTTTTTTAAACACTGTCTCATATTTAAATTTCATTAATATCGGCGTGTCACACATAAACGGTGTCCCTTGCAAGTCCCATGGATGGTCGATCAACGTATTCGCGAATTACTTGAGAGATTTCAAGTATCGCGGCGATATTGTTACTGAGATAATATTATCCGGCAGAAACTGCTCTTGCACGAATTGGCCGCGCTCATCCATCACGTTAGTTATTCTTCGACCTAGATACCTATCATATTATGCAGTATGCTAATGAACATCTATTATCGCAACCTGGTTGTACCAGCACCAGGTTGAGACAACTACACGGTCCAATAACACAAACAATCCTGACAACGGCAGCTTTCATCGATAAGCGTTCCGATCGGAGTTAATCTAGCTGCTGTAACGTCTGAATAACTTTCGGCGGTTGCCACGGTGTTCGTGGGACCGATTAGATGGAAAATAAAAGCCTATTACTTGAAGTCACTAAAATTCGCTATACATAATGAAATTAGTTTCGCTGACGATGTTTAAAGAATTAAAAAATTGGAAATACAATTTTTAAAGGGACTTAAAAATTTTTAAAAGACACTTAAACGAAGAATATATAATATTTATTATATTAACCCTCTGTAGTACGAATTTTGTTTGTTTGTCAGAGAAAAAAAACTACGATTGATTGCAGTTTCCGACTTTGATTTCAAAATTTTCAAACCAATAATTGCCATAGATGGATTGTGGTATCTGTTGGAGGTAGATGATCGAAAGGAACACTTTTTGTGTGATAAATAAATCGTATTATGATAGGAAGAATTAACGAGACCACGATGACAGAGAGAACTGAACTAACTTCATTAAACAAACACTTTTCAAACGCATGGCGGCGAGAAACAGATACCAATGCGATCCAACAGAAGGGATATCAATCTCTTGTATCTCTAACAGTATCTCTATAGAGAAAATGTTCTCTATAGAGATGTTCTGTAAAATAAATTTTTTTAAATATAAATACACCAGTATGTAACTCTTAACCCTAGAACTACCAAAGTGGTCAAAATGATCCATTCGTAATTTTTTACAGAATCTTTATAAATTAACTACGGTGCCTTTGGGCAGATTTTCCGCGATTTTCTATTAAAAATATGGATAAACTTTTGTCTGAATCGCATTACATATTATTTCATATACCTTCCACTTTGATTTCTTCGGTAGAAATAAGTATACTTTAATCGTCGGTAGTTCTAGTGTTAACACTTTGCTGACCGGTGACGAGTTAACTCGTCTTTTCGAACCTAAACGATAAAACGGCTATTCAAACAAGATATTACAGAATAAAAAAACCTAATATCACAAATTACGTTGATAATAAAAATCAGGTTTCCAAATTCTCCAAAATAAATGCTTTCTTCAGGAATCGTGATAAAATTTATTGGAGTTTATTTAGAACGTTTCACTTCCATATTCAATTACAAAATAATAGCCGGTGGCATGGCATAGTTTCTGTGTAAAATTCCCGGTCAACAAAGTGTTAAGTATTTAACTCTGGTCTTAAGTTACGTAGCTCCATAGATATATTAAAATAAAATTTGAGGTATCGTAGAGGTGTGTCAATTATCGTCAAATTAACGAATAGCAGGTCTTTTTAATCATAAAAATGATCGCTGAAGCACGATACCTGTAGAATGTAAGTAAAACTTTAAACGATAATTTTGTTGCGTTACGCAGCTAAAATTGTTTTATTCTTTATTGTTTCGTTAAAATCGATTATAAAAAAATATAAGTAAAACCTCGAATATATGAAGCTAGTCCTAGCGTACAAATAATTTTCCCTTAAAGTTTTAAATATAAAATTTGTAATGTATGTAAAATTTTTGCTATTGAAGAGGTAAAGTTATTTATTAATTAATTTTATTTCGTTTGAAATTTTATTTCGTTTAAAGTTCAAAGGTAGTTAATTGATCCGGAGTTTATTTCATCATTATTTTTAAATTCAATTGAAACTACCAGGTTCGTTATTTCTGAAAGTTTATCTTAAAAAAAATTCGCAAATTTACACGATGCATAGAAAAGTTTAATAGAAAAGTTAGAGCAATTCCCTCATTATGCAGCGCCAACAAAAACGCTGATGCGTATGTCCTGGAGTCCTTGAGAATGGTGCATAGGGTTCCTTCGTTCGAGAAAATTGGGTCATAAATTCTCAATCCTTAGCGTGTGGATTACGATGCGTCCTTAAGAAGATCTTTTCAGAAAAAAAAAGAGTGCACTAGTAAGAAGAAAAAAGTATGAAACAGATCGAGCGGAAAACAATTAGAAATTAAATTGTTATTTTGAAAATGGTATAACGTAACTTCTTAAGCATCGTAATTCTAATTATGCGGTCTTAATAATTATTTGTACTTTACAAAAATCATTAATAATTCGATATTCGTGCGATTCTAATTGTACATTCTTAATAATTATTTATACGCTGTAAATATCATAAGTATAATATTTATAATGAAAAAATAGTACAGTATTCGTGGAATATTATATTTAAACAAAATATAAATCTTTACAGCAGTCCTTTATCTCGCCAGTAGAAATATTTTGTTCGGCATATTATTATTTCGGCATGGTGTTACTTGCGTTACTATAATTTTAATAATTACAGATCGATGCAATCAATTTTAAAACACTGTTGAAAATGTAATTCGGTATAAAGTCCGGTTGCAGAAAAATTATAAAATATGCATGAATCGTATGGAAATTATTTTAATTAATATTATTTCAGAAAACGATATTTATATGTTTGAAAAAATATGTTGAAAATATATGTTTCAATTAATCATGAATTAATGAATGAAAGTAATATTTACTCTCTTTTTAAGGAATCGTTAGATTGTAAATGGAAGCTATTTATTTAAAAACTTTTATTTTGTAAAAATGATTAGTACAATGTGTATAATGATAAAATGGTACAGTATTCGTGAAACGTTTATTTTAACAAAGTATAAATCTTTACACCAGTCCTTTATCTCGTCAGAAGAAGTATTTCGCACGGCATATTTAGATACTATAGCGTTTTCCGCAACGTTTGCGAAACAACGTCACCCGATTAGGTGAACAATACCATTTTTTAACAATGCAACACACGCGTTGGCAACGCAAAACGACTGTCCCTTGGCCGGCAAGCTGTAATATATTATATTCGGTGAAATCGAATTGATCGCAGCCGGATTCCGCGCGAATTGGAGACTACCGAATGATTTATTTTGTCCGGCGGCGCGAATGCGAGCCAATGGAACATCAAACGCCGCGTGAGAAATCAAAACGACGGAAGTAGGACAATGGACTCCATTGGCCGATGCGTTTCGATGCACCGACCATTGAATTTTGGTCGTCTCGTGGCTCTCTCTGTCCAGAAATCGACCGGTCTTCGATACTTTTATATCGCGAGCGTGTAAGAAAAATATATTCTGTGGCTATGAAACAGTTTCGAGTAAGTTACCAAGCTTTGACTAAATTTTGTCATGTATTGCATCTATTCTTTTTATTTCTTTCTTTTTTTAAGATTTTATTTTGAAAAGCACAGTATTCGTGAATAGAATTACAGTATACGTGGGTTACCAAAAAGGGTATAAGTCCCTTTTCAGGGAAATTCTTGAGGTAATATCGAGCAAATTTTTCCTTAACGAAAATGTCGAATTTCTCTTTTTTTTTTCATTTAAATTTAAAGTTGCATCAACCCGAATGGGTTAGGTGTTAACGAGATATTAACGAAAAACACTGGCAAATCACAGAGAGGGTATAGCGGCCGACTTTCCTCTCCTTCCTATGTAAATAATCATCGGTATTTACAATTTTTTTTGTTTATACATAGCTGTAAAATTAATAATACGTAAAATATTTGACTACTTCGATCCATATTTTATAACATTTAGGTAGCAGAAGAATGATTTGAAAAGAAGAATATAATTTCCTCCTTCAAATAATATATCAATTTAGAAAACAATAATATTTAAAAATAAAAAATAGTTTAACCATCACAAGTTATTCTTCGCTAAATTAAAATTTAACATTCATCTAGAATAGAAACGATTGAGAAATAAATAACAATTCTTACAATTTATCAGAACAAATAACCATTTATACGAACCAAGCATCGAACCGTCTCCTAACCGTACTATTGCCTACGAACCAGGTTTTTTATTCCAGTCCTCGAGGAATTATTAAACAACCAAGGACTATAATTAAATTAAGTGCAATTAAGATCTCGAAAAGTTTTCTAGTTCTGCGCAAAGCTTAACCACACAAAATATCAAAGAAAAACTCTTTCCCCGAGTAATTCGTTGGAGCGGCCGACAGCCATCTTCTAAAACGACAGAGAATCTCGCGCGGCGTGCTTTTACAAGCAATCTACGAGAAGCTTGCCTATCAGTTAAGGTTTCGAGTTATGCAAATTACGCTCCTCTGTACATACTTAAAGCACGGCGAAGGGATGGAGCGGTGCGTTTACATTTCCAGGGTAGCCGGAAGAAACTTCGCGTTCGTTCGGTGCTCGTTCTTACTTCGAAATCGCTTCTCCCCGGTAAACTGATCAAATTAGGTTGCATCAATATTTCAGCAACGGACGGGAACGCGCGATACATAAATTTACAAGTGTTTTCGCGGTGACTCTTTCTCCCTGTTTTTTTTTTTTTTTTGCTTCCGTTTTCCTCCGCTTCCGTTTTCCGGAACGCAACGAATTCTTTCGGCACGAACACGCGAATTCGTGAATAATGGCGGACACCGGTGTCCACGGGCAGCTGCAACGAGATTTTTATTGAAACAACGAACGTCAAATATTTGTGACGCGATGTTCCGCGGCGAGAGCGTCACTTTTAACCGTGATTTATGAGAGATTCGTCAGTCGTCACGCGTTTTACCTCCCGTACCTCGGACTCCATTGTTGCGTTTCGCCCTGTTCTCTTTCTTTTTTTTTTTTCCTTCCACGCTGCTTTAAACGTTCAGACGCCAAGGAGTGTAACAATCGTAGTCTATGACAATACATCATTAACGTTATTGTTTGAAAAAATTGTATAAAATTGAAATCGTTGCTCTTGAATATTTTTTAACCTAAAGATGAAAGAAAATCTTGTACAGTAGGGAGATGAGAAGTTGGCCGGCTATTTAACAAGGAATATTATGGAATTGACAAACGTCGTTTTTGATAAAATTTTGATAGGATATATTGTTTGGAAAAATTGTACAAAATTAGAATTTTAACTCTCGAGTATTTTTTAACTTAAAGACGAAAGAAAATCTTGTACAGTAGGGGGATGAAAAGTTGGCCAGATATCTAACAAGGAGTATGTTATGAAATTGATACAGTTCAATTTTGATGAAATTTTCATATGATGTAGATCTCCCAGAAATATTAGACACGTATTTTTTTATATCGACCTTCAAAGTAGGGGATGAAAAATCTACTTAACAGTATATCTTGAAAACTATTTGAGATATGAAGGAAATTTAATGGTACGATTTTCCCATTTTTTTACACCGGATCGAGCTGTGTAAAAACTTAAAAAAAAAATTGATTCGTGTAAGAACTTTCACACCCTTCATTGACGACTGATTACCCCTAACCACCCCTTCAAAGNAAGAAAATCTTGTACAGTAGGGAGATGAGAAGTTGGCCGGCTATTTAACAAGGAATATTATGGAATTGACAAACGTCGTTTTTGATAAAATTTTGATAGGATATATTGTTTGGAAAAATTGTACAAAATTAGAATTTTAACTCTCGAGTATTTTTTAACTTAAAGACGAAAGAAAATCTTGTACAGTAGGGGGATGAAAAGTTGGCCAGATATCTAACAAGGAGTATGTTATGAAATTGATACAGTTCAATTTTGATGAAATTTTCATATGATGTAGATCTCCCAGAAATATTAGACACGTATTTTTTTATATCGACCTTCAAAGTAGGGGATGAAAAATCTACTTAACAGTATATCTTGAAAACTATTTGAGATATGAAGGAAATTTAATGGTACGATTTTCCCATTTTTTTACACCGGATCGAGCTGTGTAAAAACTTAAAAAAAAAATTGATTCGTGTAAGAACTTTCACACCCTTCATTGACGACTGATTACCCCTAACCACCCCTTCAAAGTGAACAGTGTCCGATATAAAATAAAATACTGTGTCTAATATTTTTTCCCGATTTATATCATATCAAAGTTTCATAAAAATCGGCGTGTATTTAAATTAGAATTCCGTAACATTCCATGTAAGTGTTACCTGAAATGTTATAGGGGAAAAAGAAACTATCCACTCGAGATAAGATACCGAATTACATTGTCCCAAAACAGAAAAATATTTTTATTCAAATTTCAATTAAAGTAAAAATACGTATTTCACTAATTAAAATTCATTCACTATCGGAAGTATCAGCGAATAAATTCCAGCGATGTCTTCTTGTTAATATCGTTCGTACATAATTGCATAAATTCGCGTGATAATGCATGTCCCGTGTAACGCGATTTCCTGTAACGCGGAACGTATTTCCCGCTTTATACGAGAGTCCGATGTATTATCTACTTGGAACGGTACCATGATGAATTGTGAGAAAGCCAGAAGAACGAAAGACCCGGGAAACAATAACACGATCGAAACGAAACGAATTAAAGGAGATTGCCAGGGCTACATCGTTCCGGGTAAAACGAGAAAAAGAAGGCGGGCGGAGGTCCATCTTCGATTCGTTCATTCGAGTTGAATTCGAGCGGCGTAGTGAAACAGTAAGTTTCTTCGCAGTCTTTGCAACGGAATTAAAGAAAATACGACTCGACTGAAATGTTAATGAGTTCCCCTCGCTTGGCCGAGCCTCTCTTTGAACTCTTTAACCATGGATCCCCGCGAACGCGATCGGAGTTCCGAAGCTTGTTTATTACTCGTGGAAATGCCTTTTCGCTCGTTGTATTTCGAACGATAATGCGTTTTTATTTTTATATTTTTGTGAAATAAATAACACCTTTCATAGGCGACGTTATGTCGTTCGCGTTTACCAGCAGGAATAATAATCTAGTAAAAATGTAAAAATTTCTTTGAAAAAAAAATTACTTTTCCTCTCTGTTTAATACCTTAAAAATCTCGAGAGATTTAAACGTGTCCTCGGCAAATGGATTGTAAAATACAGGAAAGTTAATTTTACCGCAACCACCGGGGAAATCGGTCGCTCTATTTCCGGCGTTAATATAATATTTTTAATAAACAGTTTTAACAAACAACGGACACTCGTGAAACCCAAACTGTGATGATTAGATAATTAGATAATTGAATATTAAACAAAGTACAGTTTATTTAGAATAAACTCATGAATCGAAATTACAGTAACTCCTTTCTTACAAAATTCATATATAATCATATTCACCCAATCCTCGGAAGGTACTAATATTTTTAATTAAAACTAAAACTATCGAGGTGGTGTAAAAATGACTAGTTTACGATTTCTCGTATCAATTCTATAAATTCACGATAAATCATTTATAGGAACTTGTGTTTTTCTATAACGATTACATATATAGATTTACTTTTATTGCATTTATATTTTTTTCACATACGTGTTACTTTGAATCGTTTGGTAGAAATAGGAAATATATAGGTATTATTTAATCGTCAATAGTTCCACTGTTAATTATCGAAGAATCAGTGATCAATAAGTCCCACCCTTTGAAGTAATCCGTTCCAAAAGCATTCGCTTCGCATTATTCGGTGCATTATTCGGTGCATTTCTCGGTGCACTGCTCGGTACATTAAATTACACAAAGGTCGAAGCAAAGAAAAAAAAATTCATACTCGCCAACTATTCCGAAATTCATTTGAAATATTCACTCACCGAAGCGTACCACCTAGGTGGCCTCGTATTTTTACATTTATATTACGTTCATACTTCTTGGCTCACTCCGGAGGACATTAATTCACGGCTGCACGCTCGGCGCACCGTTGAACCGACGCATCCATCACTGTCCATTACGAAACAGAGAATCGTCTTGGCGCGACCGTTAGACACGTGCAGAATCGACCGGAATCACGGCGTGCAATGACTTTTTTCCCTCCTCTCGAGGACTACGTATCACCGAACGATTTCACGGGACCGTGATTCTGTCATCTAAATTCCACCACTGGTAACACTCTTCCCCTCTCTTCTTCATTTTCTCCTTCTCTCGGCGCGTTTCTCGTTTTCCTTCGCATTCCTTATTTCTCTGGCTCTCTCGCTGATCCATTCCCTTTTTTTCTTTCACCCTTGCACGCGTCGCGTTCTTCTTTTTCTTCGCACAGACAGAAGTACTCTTGTTGTATTTCTCTCGAAATTTCCCGAGTCCCGCTGTGTTCGTTCATCCCGAGGATTCTGAGCCGTTGTCCCTCTCTGTTCGTCGCACCAGCCACCGCGTAACCATTGTCCCATGAAATTGGACGTCATTCACGTACCGGATGTCCATGACTCTTTCACAGTGCGCGCACCGCGTCGAGGCCGTAACGATCAGGAAGCAGAAACTACGAACGCGTGTCCGTCGATTTTTGCGCGGAGATCCGGTACTCTCGATTTCCGGCTAGGCGCGATGAAATTGGAGGAGCTTTGGAACTTTCGAAACGACCAAAATTTACTGTTCGAAGTGTTCGGGGAATACTTGTTGCACGGTGTGTTGGATCAGATTAGTTGGATCCGTGATCGGTGAATCTCGGATTTTTATACATTTTATGGGATAATAAAATATATATAAATATAATGTAATAATAAAGTATGTAAATAAATTCAAAATACAGTACTCGTTGCAATATTCGGTGAGTAGAACAGTTGGCAATTTAGCTTATTTTTTTAAATTATATTGAGAAAAATGTAAATTTGCATGAAAATCCGTGGTTTAATTATTTGGTAAATAGGTTCTGTTTATATTTGATGATACATTTTTATTTAATTTGTTTGTTTATGAGGATGGTGGATTGTGTAGTTATGGATAATGCAGTTATTATAACTTCGTTGTTTCTTAGAATTTTCTGGGAACCGTAGAAATTGTTAGCAGTCAATGCACAGATAGGAAACGATGGGTCAGTAATTTGAATTCTGAAAAATTAATTTCTCACGATTGTTTTTTATCGTAATTCTAAAATTGTTAATTAATTTTCGAGATATTTTTGATTAGAATAAGACCAAACACGGTATACATTGAACTATTCGTAGGAATATTAATAATTAACTCTTAACTGGTAAGGTGGGTTCTAAGGAACCCCATGAAATTTTTAAACTAATGGTTGTTTATTCCAATTTTTCATACATATACACTGTTATTGATACTGTTCGTATTAACATTCCTATCACAAAGATTTAAATCCCTTTTCTCCCAGGAAAAAGCTAAAAATTTAATGTTTAAGTAGAAAACAGTACGATATGTCAGACGCCAGCTTACCACTTAAGGGTTTTAAAAATTGTTAATTTTACTTAATTTTTTAGTTACTTAATATTACGTGTCATTAGTTAATAAACAAAATTAACATGTAGTCCTGATTAGCAAAGCTAAATCCCCTTTCCCTCGAAAAAAATAAAGAAATCTAATGTTTAAGTAGAATGTACTAGGATATGTCAGACATCGCCTTACCAGTTCAAAGTAAAGCAATTTAGTCAAATGTAATAAAAATNTATTGATACTGTTCGTATTAACATTCCTATCACAAAGATTTAAATCCTTTTTCTCCCAAGAAAAAGCTGAAAATTTAATGTTTAAGTAGAAAACAGTACGATATGTCAGACGCCAGCTTACCACTTAAGGGTTTTAAAAACTGTTAATTTTTCTTAATTTTTTAGTTACTTAATATTATGTGTCATTAGTTAATAAACAAAATTAACGTGTTGTCCTGATTACCAAAGCTAAATCGCCTTTCCCTCGAAAGAAAATAAAGAAATCTAGTGTTCAAGTAGAATGTACTAGGATATGTCAGACATCGCCTTACCAGTTTAAAGTTAAGCAATTTAGTCAAATGTTCAAAAAATTTATTCACATATTTTAAAATACATACAAAAAGAGATATGCTTATGAAATCTGAGTCTAATATAATTCAAAAAAAGGAACTTGTAAATCAGGAAACATGATGACCTGATATACACCCCAACACAGTAGAAGGGTTAAAAAAGTTTAGGAGTAGAAAGAGCTAATATTTTCGTAACTCTCGGATAAAACCTCCAAGAAAATATCTGAATCTGTCGCAGTCGTGTAGATCTATCTCTTTACTTGTCGAAAATAGTCAAAAAAATAATAAAAAAGAAATATATTAGCAGCATTCTCAGGAGTGTAGGACTGAAGTAAGTCGACGCTAACTCACCAATTTCATTTCCTCGTGATATCTCGTTTATGATCCGATTGATCGTCTAAAAAACACGAAATTCAATAACGACGTTGCAATGAAACAATCGGAGAATCGTATTTACGACTAGCCGCGGTAATTTTATCCGCGAATCCAGGAAACAAAGCGCGCGTTCTCTCGAATGGGCCGGTCGTTTCTTTCTCGCTCTCCACCGTCCGCCATACTGGCTCGTTTATCGTGATGATCTAATAACTGACCGCAGCAACGCGCAGCGCGGCGAATAAAATTAGCCGCCGTTGTATTTATTGCTAGCGCAATTATTTCGCCCTGAGCGCACGCCGGCCGGAAACGCGAATTCGTATTCCGCGCTCGTGGCCGCTGGCCCGCGAATAAACGGATTAAGTAATTACGCGAAACGATGCCACTCTGCTACGAAAACGCTGCCACCTGCGTACGTGCGCCTTGTAACTCGCAGGGAATTCGTGGACGACGCGCCTGTTTTACGTTGCTTCTTCGATAACGAGGTTAGCGTGCTTGAAGATCTTGGAGAACACCTGGATGTTTCGAACGAGAATATGTGAAAATGTGGCAAATTGCGAGGATGAATGCGAATGCGTTGTTCTTTCGTTCTTCGTTTGTTCGTATTATGTGGCGGAGGACTATCGTTAAATATACATGTTAGCCACTTTATTCTGCATAAAACCAGGATTTTATTATGTACTATGGCGAGATGAGAAGTTTACTCGCTACGCGCAGGAGAAAGGGGAATCGTCCTCTCTCAAAAAATGCTGGTGTTAAATTGTTAATCCTCTATGACCCGAATTTTTATTGTTTATCAGGGAAAAAATTGTAATCGGTTATAGTTTCTCCGAATTTTCTTTAGAAAAATAAAGCCCACTTTTTTTTTTTTTTTTATTTTTTTTTTTTATTAAGAGTTTATTTTAGAGTGGTCACATTAACATTGAAGTCATTAGTGACCACTAAACGATACATTAATGGTTATTACAATGATATAATGTTTTCGAAAGTGAGATAATACATTTTGCTTATAGTGAATTTAGCAGGTTTATGTGTCTAAAAAATTCCAGTACCCTATGGGTGTTATCGGGATCGTTCAGGTTGGATCTCATGTCCGCCTTGATGTCGAATCTAATTTGGAACTACCATAATGGTAAAAATTAACCATTCGTAATTTTGTAGAAAAATTTTATAAATTAACTGTGGCGCCTTTTGGGAGATTTTCCGTGATTTTCTGTTAAAGATATAGATAAACCTTTGTCTCAAGTGCATTACATATTATTTTATATACCTTCCATTTTGATTTGTTGGGTAGAAATAAGTATACTTTAATCATCGGTAGTTCTGGTGTTAAAAAAATCGGTACATTATCTTAATTGACGTCTAAAGTAAAGAAATGTATTTTCCAAAGTAAATACACGCGGATTTATAATATTATTACTAATATTTATTCAGTGTCCTGCGAAAAACGGAATATTTACATTAACAAAATGGTACGTATGGAAATTGGTACAGAAACTGTAATTAAACAGACCTAAAATACCGTTCTCGATTTTGGAAACATCTATTAAATTACAAAAATAATATTCTTCTCGTGTAGTTTAAAATCATTTTACAACTATGCAATTAAATATCTTGCAATTTTGCAATTATCTAAATATATATAATAAAATATTTCACAATATTTTGCGTGCATAAAATTGTACAATTTAATTTGTCCCATTATCATAATATTAATTTATTAATTTCAAAAAAAAGCTTTTCAATTTTAAATTAAATTAAATAAAAGTTACAATTAAAACGATAAATTACACAATTAAATTAGTTGTCTTCCACACAAGATCGAGTCGTCTCACCCAGAATTACCCTACGATAAAAAACTATTGAAAATTATATCTTCGATATCCTTGCCAACATACTTCGAACTCATTAACCAGTTAACTGTGGCGATCTCTTTGCAAAGCGCACGCCAGTGTGCCATTGTGTCATCAAGCGATGACGGGTATAGTTAGCTCTCAGGAAGTTACGAATCCAACTCAAATTATTTATAACTTTTATTTGTTTGTTTCATTTCGTCTTGACCTCAAAACACTTTTAAAATATTAAAATTTACCAATATAATTTAGTTTTCGCCAAAATTACAATTTTAATACCAAATTGTAACAAAGTTTCACGGATGTAGCCGTCATGAAACAAAATTCTGCCACATCTCCATCACGGATATACTCGTCAAACACGCTTAACTGTTTAAAATCACCGATCACGCCACAGTTTTAAACAATTACCATACATTCTACACAAAATGACCTCCCAAAGAACGAGTGAAACTTTTTTTTGCATTCACTCTTAATCGTGGTTACAACTCCAACCGCGCTCCGGCCCGACCTCAGAAACCGCGCACGAACCTCAACGCTTCGCTCCACAAATTCCAAAAATGCAGCCTGCGTGGATAAAGCGATACATCGCATAGCAGCAACGCGATACCGGTACTTGCATATTACGCGTATCCTCGCGATGTACCGAGCGGAGAGAGCCGGCTTAGCAACGCGGCTCGTTCATCACGAGGATCTAATAACCCCTACACGGAGAACAGTGCTATGGCATGGCGCGCACAGTGGCGAGATGGACGGCTCGCTTTGTTGCAGAAATTACGGGATTCCAGGCACCGGTGGCGAGTCGTCCGCTCGCGCGCCCACCCTCTTTCACCGTCCGTTCAACGCGCAACCCTTGGCCTTCTCCGTCGCGTGCTTGTCCATCGTTGCGATCTCTGTCACCGGTCCTTTTGTGTCTCTCTTCCTTTGTCTACGATCGGAACGAGCCACGTCGAACTTCCACTTTTCGAGCGAACCACCCTGTACCGATATTTGTTCGGCTCGAACGCGAGAGAAGCCGAAATATGCTGTTCTCTGACCACGTTCCCTTTGTAGCTTTTATGCCCGTCCCGTAACCGCATCCGGGGCCAAGCGCACCAGAACGTACACGAATGATGTTCTTTTGTTTGAACCGGGATCGTTCGGGATTGGATACGTGTATATCGTCGATACATTTTGGGGTAGAATTAAATTTATTGGATTTTTT
>SMSQ01023516.1:0-14398 GCA_019453375.1 Ctenoplectra terminalis
AAAAAAAAAACACTTTGAAACACAAAAATTCACACAACCAAACATTGTAACCCAAAAATGCATAACGTGCAACGTTTCGTCCAAACGAGCACCGGCTCTCAAAGGAAGGTGCTGTCAGTTTCCGCCAGCAAATTGGCTAGCACGTTTGTGCCGCGGCATATTGGATCGGTAGCAAACAATTTTCAATAACATTACGCCAACATGTAACTCTCTGTGCGCGCGTGCGCATGCATTTTGTCGCGTGGTCGCGTTATGAAATGACGGTACACCCGGTTACATCGTTCTGTTATACACCCGATATAGTGTTGTGCACGGTATGCACATGTTATATCGTATTCCGCATGTATACACACATACGAGAACACAGAGTTGCATGCAATTCACGTAATGGAATATGACAAGTACAGAACGAGCGTGGACCCAATTTCAGCGGTGTTTATACGAACTACATATGCGTGAGTCACTTGAAGACACATGGAAGAAATGTGGGTGTAATAAGTCAGAATCAAAGGGGTACAGCACTTCTCGCTATACTTTTAGTCTCACATAACCGATTTGTGAAGACAGTCGGACATATCAACCAGATTATTTATCAATGTCAGGATAAATGAAGCGAACGAGCGATCGTCAACCGACGCACTCACACCTTGTCTCGTGGAACAAATGCAGGTACGATTGATTGGAATATAATGGGCGCGTCTTTTCTTAACACTTTGACGAAATCGTGTTTTGCTCAGGGCGCCACGGCCCAGGACGCCGCATCGGTACACAGAAGATTTGATAAAAATTAGTTTCTCATTTTTGATCTTCTGATAAAAGTTTCGAATTGTTCAGTAATGTACATTTTATTTCAAAGTATTCTCTGATCAGCGACGAGGTTCAAAATTTATGAACTGTCAACGTTCATTCATCTTTTACAATTACAAACACTTGAAGCACTCCGGTCACGAATAACCACCGTAACGCTACAGAAGAAACAATCCGCGGTCATGACCACCGTGGCGATCAACGTGTTAACGCGATCGTAAAGATTTGAATCGAACAAAGCTCATGAATTTTTGTCATCCATCGAAACAATCGTATCTATCGATCGGATCGTACAGCTTTGCGTCACGGATAGAACACACGCACCATCAGGCGGAGCGAGCGGAGTACCTCTCCTGTCCCTGTACCGTTTTACGGGAGTAGTGTTTTTCTTTTCAGTTCTGTCCAATACTTATTTATAGTCGCGATTGAAACAGGGAAAAAAGATTCACCGACTTGCCTCATTACAGTCTTCGTCGAGCAGGAAACTAACGTTGCACCTCGCGACCCAAGCTTGTCACGCTCCTTCTTCCGATACATCGATTCGACCCTGGATTTTGCAGGTCTCCGCAGGTCGTCGTCATCGAATGGCTATCGATCAAAAGTCTTCGACGTCGAGTTTGTTGCACGCTCGCCAAGCTCCTCCAGGATGTTTCCCGTGGCTCGATAAATATTTCTTACCGGCACGTTAGCCGCGAATGAAACCAGCGATGATTGATGAGAATTGCAGCTACACGCATGTACGTTCGCCGGGGTCAATTAACGCCACTCCGGATCGGTATCTACTCGACACGAAATGGTACCAAGTTGGGAATACTGATACCCGAAAATTAGAGGCTAACTTGAAACGAGTCGAGTTGACCCTTGATATTTAATTCTTTTTTTTTTTTTTTACGGATTTTCTGACATTTCGTAAGTATTCGTCGCACGCTTTGCGTGCCAACCATCGAGATTAAGAATCGGACGAATGGTGACTGATGAGGGGTGTAATGAGTTACGTTATGGCGTCTTTCTAGCGAGTTTTATATAATTACGAAACCTGTGACGTATAGTATCTTTGAAGTAGAATGTGTTTGATTACATATACTCTACTTCAAATTATTTTCAATTACACCGAATTTTATGCGTCGATTCAAAAAACATTTTAATATCTCACTCTTCATCTTCAACTTAAGAGACTGTACTTAAAATATTGTACATATGCATATATACTCTCACAAAACTCTGTTTCAAATTATTTTAAATTACACTAAATTTTATGCATCGATTCAAAAAACATTTTAATATCTCAGTCTTCATCTTTAGCTTAAAAGACTGTACTTAAAATACATATGCATGTATACTCTCGCAAACCTTATATGTATATCATCCCTCGATACTGTTTTAAAATTTAATCTTTAAATCTTAAAGAAAAAAAAAAAAAAAAGTGATACATCCCAGATACATCTACATGTTGAAAACACCAATTAAAACTCCATCTTCGTACGTCACCAACTCTCAATAACCTCAAGAAAATCGACGCTAAAGTTCCTGCACAATAATTTGCACCTTCCCGTTCCCCGACACGACAAAAGATCCCGCGAAACCTCCCCGCGAACAGACTCAACGACCCTACCACGGTTCGATTAGCTAACCACGAACGAAACGAACTGTGACTAATGAGAATCGCGGTGGCACGCGTCGCGGCACATTTACAGCGGTCGAACTCGATTACCCAGCGACACCTCCGATCCGTATCTTCGACACGGAAGCTTTTCCTGCCTCGGTCGCTCGCATCGGTTCCCGAGAACGAGGGCCTAAATTGCAACGAGGTTCGTTTCGCGTGGCGCGTTTCGATCTCAAGGGGTCGTAGCCACCTTCGAGACCGTCGACGAGGCACGAGCTCATGGAAAAACGATTAGGACCCTTGGCGTGAGCTTTATCGCGACTCGCGCGATTTACTGCCGACCGTTGGGCAGATAGGGGAGAGGCTGCCAGCTCTTGGAAACGAGCACGACCCCTTCCGATGAGCGGACGTTTAACCGACACCCTCTTTTATGGTGATGTCTTTTATCCGTGACCGTGCAACGGGATATCTTCGACATGGAAAAAGGATGAACAAGTTTTTGGAAGATCTTTGAAATTTTGTATTGAAGAGTTTGGTAAGATGACAGTAAAATAATTAATTTTAAGAATACGATACGCAAATTTTTGATATATTATAAAATTCATGGAATATCTTTCGTTATGTAAATTGAGAAAAATTCCAACGCCTTTGCTGTAAGACATGGAAAATGTAATGGCATGGAAAACGAGACTCGAACTAAGTAACCGAGGAAAAGGTTTTACTTTTTATTCCTAAGATAGCGGATTAAAGGACAGAATACTGGTAATAACGTTAAATTTTGATTGTTCGAAAATCACAATTTAAAATTATAGAAGTTACAATTGAAGAATGAACGTCGTCGCTATATTATATATAGGATCGATTAATTGCTACCTTTTGAGGGCAAAAAGACACATAAATGATGGTAAATTTAAACATTCCTGTTTCCGATGCCAATCCAATGTTCAAATTAAATCTCTGATTCGAGTTAATTTATTTCGCAACAACGTTGTGTCTGGTTATTGAGAAAGAATACCCAATGAAATGACGTCCGTAGAAAAACGTCCTTCTAAAGAAATTGAACAACCCTTATGATTCGAAGAATCGACTACGATTCGTCCTTAAGTAAAGAAAAATGGAGCGAGTTCATTTTTCACGAATCCATAGATCTTGAAGTTGGCGAAGCCAAAGATCTTGAGTTTCTCAAAAAAAGCCAACCGGATTCTCGGGAAGAGTGAAATTTAAAAAATTTGAAGGGTCAATGCGAACAGCGTGGAGAACGCGGTGGATAAAATCTCATTTATGTTGAAAAAAATTTTCGCCCAGAATACCGTCACAAAAATGTCGATTTCGTGCGACGATACGTATCGTTTTCGCGTGATTCACTGACTCTGCGTTTTTCGAAAGCCATGGTAACGTGAAAACCTAGCAGGCACGTATGCAAGATATGCATTTTAAACGAGAACTGAAAATCCTGGAGAATATAGCGCTGGTGGAAGTAGAAAAAGGTGTTCGGTTGAACTAGATCCGCGAGTTCATCTTATAGAAACGTATAAAGGTTACGTATAAATTGCTCCACTACACTGTTTAAATCTATAGTAGAAATTGTAATATACTTATTAAAATAATTTTATTTTGCAAAGGTTTTATACTTCGATTACGATTTTTTTAAAGAAGATAGAAATAAACTTGTCAATTTTTATGTACTACAGATTTTTTTATTTGTCGCTCTTGAGTATTGTATATTTTTATGTTCTGTAACCTCTAATATAGATCCACTTTTATCGAAAATAAAAAAAATAAACAAAAATAAAAAAAACAAAGCTTTCCTTTGTAAAATTCTGTTAATAAAAAATATTTATTTAAATTACTAAAATAAAAAAATGTTTCATATAATACTTTCCAAACAACTTAATATGTTCTATATGACTATGTTATATGACNAACAAAAATAAAAAAAACAAAGCTTTCCTTTGTAAAATTCTGTTAATAAAAAATATTTATTTAAATTACTAAAATAAAAAAATTTTTCATACTTTCCAAACAACTTAATATGTTCTATATGACTATGTTATATGGCNTACTACAGATTTTTTTATTTGTCGCTCTTGAGTATTGTATATTTTTATGTTCTGTAACCTCTAATATAGATCCACTTTTATCGAAAATAAAAAGAATAAACAAAAATAAAAAAAACAAAGCTTTCCTTTGTAAAATTCTGTTAATAAAAAATATTTATTTAAATTACTAAAATAAAAAAATGTTTCATATAATACTTTCCAAACAACTTAATATGTTCTATATGACTATGTTATATGACTGCACCTTTTTTTTCTTTTTTTTTTTGTTTATTTTCCCATCGCTGTACAACAGCTCAAAGTTTTTTCCTTTTTTAAAAAAAGATCGCTATAAAAATTACCAGACGGTCGACACTGATCGTGAAATACATAAAACAAGTAAATGACCCACCGTTGGATAGTTCGAGGGTGACGATGAAGTTCGTCAGCATGAAAATAAATGTATTCGCTGTATATACGTAGCGCAAGGTGAAACTAGCCAGGGCGATAATGGAGGGTGATGGGAAAATTGAGTGAAGGGTTTTACGGGCGCGCTTAACACCAAGTTACACGCGAGAGATTATAGCGTGTTAATAGTTGAAATGACTGAAGCGCAGGAAGACTGTAACACGGACAGGTTCAATGAATAGATAGGTTGCTCGATATCGTACGACACATTATTTATCCACAAATTCTTTCTTTATTCCGATTACTGCGTTAAAAATCTCATTCATAGTTTCAAATTTAATCACAGAGTTTGTTACAAGCTTCCTCAATTTCTTCTCCGCTCGTGTAAAGAAAAATTATGTTCATAATAAATTCCACTCCATTAAGTTTATGAATCCGCACCGGTTAGTAAATTGATTCGAGAAAGTTTGGAAGTCTCGTAAAGAAATAAGAAGAAAAATATTTCAACAGGATACAATCCTAGCTTAATACGATCACTAATTTTCCAGAAAATCAATTTTCACCAATTTTTTCTCCATCGTATAAGTTTTTCTCCATCTCCACCTTTTTAAAAAAATTTTCCTGATATTCCAAATAATTTTAACTACAAACAAGGTTACAACTTCCCTTTTTAAACGTCCAAGCAAAATCTTCGAATTTTCGTCTCGGAAAAAACACCTGTGAAAAGCTAAACACGATTCGAATCGCTATCACCAGTCTCTCTGTGTTCATCATCGTCTCGCAATCAATGCTACCTCTCGTGTCTCCACAAATCACCAAATCTTCTCGTTCTACAACCACGAGCTATCTACACAATCTCCAACAACTCATCGTGTACTTCCCCGTTCTTCCCCAGTTTCAAAAACTTTCACCCGAGTAATCTGGTTTAAAAGTAAACGAGCAACGATGCATGCCAGACGTATCAGAAAGTAACTACTCTCTATTACGAAGGTGGATGAAGTCTCTCGGATTTCTCCGTACACATCGTGTATCTCTCGCGTACACGTACACGTGGAGGACAATGATTACGTACGTCGAAACGTACGACGTATCCACGTACGTGTACGTAGCTGTATTGCTGGCTGGCGCGAGAATATAACCGTATATAATGTAATGTGCACCGTGGAAAGCGGTGCAAGGTAGACAATATGTAGCCGGTTCTCTCGCGTGCGATGATGTGGCCCTGTCCAGACACTCGGCGTGCACATGCTTGCCAGGTTGCCTGTACTACGGGGCGTTTTCGTAGAATCCAATTTTCCAAGATTCTCGCCACCTTAACGCGAAGGATCTCTCTCTCTCTCTCTCTCTCCCTCTCTCTATTATCTCTTAAGCGTACTTGTCCCGTAATGGTCTCTCTGACCGGGTTAGAACACGACCGCTTAGTAAACACGCCCATTTCGAAGTCGTAAATTGTCGACACGAACTAGAAGGGGAAGTCCAGGAGTACGGACAGAAATATTGCGGATATTCTTCTTCGCGCAAGTTCTTTCTCCATCTTTCTGCGTCTCTCTATCCTTATCCGGTATCTGGGTCTCTAGGAAGCCTTACGTTAAGCATCGCAACGCCCTAATTTCGAGTGATTTTGAGTGATTTCGAGTGTTTCCGATTGAAAGAGTATAAATGTGCGTACGTGAGAAGAAGAGAAATAGAAATAGCGTTAGCTAGCTTCACGATGAACGCGACATTAAACTTGCAGAGATAGCCCATGTATACCCATAGCCCTGGCTCTAGAGACAAAACTGTATTCAAATGAAAAGTCTTCCATGTGTAACCTTTTCAGTCAACAGCCATCTATGCGAAATTTTTTCCCCAATTTCCTTTCCTAAAATATAAGAACAGCGGAGAAGAAGATAACAGATTCCTTCGGAAAATACAAGAGTGATGCAAGCCGAGTTGGACGAGCGCAAAGCTTGACAAATAAATCCTGACGTAAAACCTTATATTATCTCATTCTTCGGACGCCGCTTGTCCACAGTTTTGAAGAGAGAAATCTATGTCGAGATGGTTATGGGAGAGGATGTTGTAGCACGGATGAGAATTCGTAAGTTTCATGTAACGACTGGGTTTCGATTTCAATGGTTTTAAGGAGAACGTTGGTGGAAAAGTTGAAACGCTTGTTCTTTGAAGCGTCGCGGAAGTTGGAATGGCGAGAACAGCGATTTTCAACGATCCTTCGGAAGTTTCGAGTTCGCGGTGATATTATGCTGTTTCTTCGGATAAGCTTGTACAGTTGAAAAGGTATTAATCGTTTCACGCGAGAAACCATTTGGACGCGAAATTTTCTTTTGTGCAATAACCTATTTAAAAAGAAAAAAAGAAAAAAAGAAAAAAAGAAAGAATCGTATCGTATCCGTCTTATCCCACAATTACAATTAAAACACTTATCCGTTTTATCAAACACGAATCATTGGAACGCAAACCACTCTTTCACCTCGAGTTTACCAAACCAGATACAGTATCCCTTACAGAATCGCGCGGTTCATTACATTTGATCCCAACATTTAATCCTGCCCGGCAAGTTTAACTTTCTCGAGTGCATCAGTTTCGAAACGAAAACGCAATTTTCCGTCCGGTTTGTAGTTCGAATGTCGCCTGGCAGGCTTTCAGGGCCGAATATTCGATGCAGGTGCACTCGCAGTATCCAGCACGACAGGAAGTTAAAAGTTAGCGAACATCTCGTTAAAAGATTCACCGAATCTCGACTCCTCTCGCTCTGTTTGTTCTCTCCACCCCTCGATTTTCCAACCCCAACCCTCTTCACGCCCACTCTTGACCGCCAGTAATTCGAGTCATTCGTGAAATCCGTATGAAAAGTTTTATCCCGACTCAGCGTGTTCCCTGAATTACGTCATTGTTTAATTTGCACGCGAACGCGCGGTCGGATGGTCGATAAATTCGTTTTCTGACAGGGTTGTGGGGTTTGATTCTCACAATAGGGTGTTGATCGGTATTGATTATGCGAGGAGATGTAATTGCATGTAATTGCAGATCGAGTTTAAGCTCGACTGTATTCGTGGGTGTCGATAATGCGAATGGACGCGATTGTAAATCTATTTTTTCAAACATCTTGAGAAGCGATATCGATTTTGTTGTGCTATCGTAGTATCAACGAGATATCGATATTTCGTGTATTTTAATTTTAGTACTTCGTACTGTGTCGGAGCAAGCATGTGATTTGTTTCAAGATTTTACGAGAACCATTTTACGACACGGAACGGTTCTACAAATAAATTGTTCGATTATTAATTTATGTTCTCTACAAAATGTATACTTTAATACGTCACAAAATAGGTGAAATTAACCGCAGAATGTCTAAAGGGACTATTATAATATGTACATCGAGTTTGGAACAACTTTTGAGAAGAACTTAAGACGGATGACACAACCATGAATCTTCGATGAACCAAAATCTCTGATGATCTAAATTATTATAGAGTTCATGCTTGTTCGCCAAACACTTTGGCCTCTTTCTTCTCGAGGATATTGCGCTTCCAATCAACCCTCGCTTACATCACAGTCAAGGTAACAGAGGAAGAAGTTTTCGTAACAAGAAAGTTGCCTCAAAAATTAGAATTCCATGAGTGCGTGGGCGCACCGGTGTATCCGAATGTAAGCCGTGCTTGTAACCATGCGTTCGTGTGTATCAGTTTGTGTGCGACTTTGCGTGTGTACCAGCAAAAAGTTTTGAAAAGAGAACCGTGCGTGATGAGTGAGGGGTTAGCGAGAAAGTTTTCAGAGTCTGGCTTTTCTAATTATCACGCTTCGGAACCGTTCTCACAGGGATTACCTAAAATACTTTATATATCTTATCTTCGTTACTTAAAAAAAAAAAAGGGAAAAAAATATTATAATTAATTTCATCCGAGTTTATCGTCGATTTATCGAGCCAACGAAATTTCCAATCAATGAAGATATTTTACCGGACAAACCGATTCCAAAAACCGATTATCGCAAGCAAACGGACACAGGTGATTTAATAAACACAGCGACGAGGGTGTCGTGTCTTCGATTGCTGTGTACGACGTACACACACGAGGATTGAATACCATTGATCGTGTCCATATGTTCGTCCGCAAATATTTGCCACAGACGTACGGGTTATTCGCTTTTATCGTTGATTAATATATACAGAAATTCCTGATATTGCTGCATCGTTTCGATTCACGGTTACTCGCACGTTGTTATACCGAACTTAGAGGAATTTAGAGGCTTTGTGTGATTGAATAATTGGTCGATACGCATTTCTTAATTGGTCTCTTGTTATTCATATTGACTCAGCTGATGTATATGAGATGTATAGAGAATCTAAGACTAAAATAAGTAGAGCACGAGACAACTATTTTCGTTTTAGCATTGTTTCTTTCGTTTCGCGGAAAATTATATATTCTTTGGTATCTTGGTAAACGATCTATGCTTTATTAATTTTTTTACACTAAATTATAAAATATACATCACAGTATTTATTATTTAAAATAACAATTTTTCCAGAATCGTTGCAAAGTTTTTTATTCAAGTAGATTCGGACGACTATTTGCACGAATCTATTACGAGCTAACCGTGTCGATAAAAATATTTATTTTCAGTCGATTAATTAATAAATCGTTATTTAAATGCAGTTAAAGTATACACCAGGTATTGTTTTCGATGAAACTTTTCGTTCTTCGATGAAATTTGATTTTCTACGCGCCTGAGATCATTGAGAATCCAACAGCACACATTCAGAAGTTTATCAAATACAAGAAAACAGTACTTTATAGCGCGATACGAGTTTCTCTTCGTTGTCGCTAGAGATGCATAAAAATTATGCGGAAGTGGAGTTAATTTTCAGGAAAGCTTCCGCAGTTCGCTGGCCATAAAGAAAGATTGTAATTGCATTCGGACGTGCTCGTAAAACTTCATCTCGCGTTTTAATTCCCAGGCGGGACTGGCATCCTTGCCATCTTCACGGTGTTTTCTTTCGACGCGATCGGAACATGGGATTGAAAGACTGCCACGAAAACACTTAACTCGTAACCGAGTTATCTTGTCGCGGGAAAACATCGTGAACCGAAAATTACGACATTTTTCTATCCGACTCGCAACACGAATTTTTGAGAGAGGAAAAAGGATGCGTGTGTATATGTATAATAAAATTGCATCGTATTTCGTCTATAAATATTGTTGTTGAGACATGTGAATAGAATGGTGAATAAAAAAAATATAGTCGCATAGTAGTTAGCTAATATAGTCATGTCGTAGTTAACTAATAAATAATTCACGACACAGAATTTATTATACACATTAGTTTTGAGAATAAACTTAAAGATATTTGGTACCACTTCTATTCTGTTGTTAATTTTTAAATATTTAACTCCGAGATTAGTAATTTAAAAAAAAAAAAAAATGCTGCTTATGCGATCTGGAAACAATAGTCTAAAGTAAAATAAAAAATTTGTTAAAATAAAAGAACTTTTTAGCTTCATAATTTTATGTTTTTTTGTTACTCAATATTTATCTCCCTTCGTTAATATTTTTCTTTTTATTCGGTTTCTTTTTTTGGAGAATGCAGTAAAAATTTCTGCGAATTGAAACAATGATTTTGAGAATACAAAGAAGACAGTTGTCCTGCGAAATCGTAAGAGTTATAGCTGATTGAAATTGCATTTAACCCGACAGAAAAGAGCGGAGAATATATGAGGCTACGGTTAATTTTGTCCCTTAATGGCGTTGCACAACTAATCTCCATCGTATTTTCTAATTCCATAATCGATACGCAATAAAGCGTTGCTGTTTGCGCATAGATGCAACAGTGATTATACACACTCAACCGGTAACGCCCGCAAACCTGCGGTGTAAAGCTCGGATTATTTCGTGGGGTTCGATATCTTCTCGCATAAAAGTTGTGCCGATTAAAAGATTAATTGGGAAAAGAGGGGATTAAATCGCTGGGCGTGACTATTTTTTACGAAAACACAGAGGTATGAAATTCGAACGTTATTATTGAATCTTTTATCCCTTCGTTGAAAGGAAGTCTTAATTTAAATTTCACTTCCCATTTTTTTTATCTTCTTTTTATCTTTTTTTTTCTTCCAAGGAAATATCGAAATTGTACGCTCGGTAAAAAGAAATCAAATAATCTAGACATGAATGTAGAGATATTAAACGGCAACACAGAATGAAATTTTCTTCGCACTGTAGAATTTTTCAAGTGCCACACAAAGGGAGAATATACGTCTGATTTGTTTCTCTTGTTCGTCTTTTATGTCTCTCTGAAATGATGCAAGACGTAATACAGAGGGAACAAAAATCTAAAGAAAATACATAAGATACCCTTCTTTGCGTAAAAACGTGAATATCAAACTCCAAAGGGATATTGATCCTTTTCAATATCCGCCAGACAGGATGATAAAAAAAAGCAGCCATGTTTTTTAACGAACATCTGCTTTTTAACTCTTGATACCATACGATAAAAAGTCTTCTTTCATTTATTTTTGACGAAACGCCACCAGAGAAAAGAGCAAGAAAAAAGAGATACCTTATTCATCTTGCCTGCGCAATTAAACTTACAGATAGAGAAGAAACGAAGTAAAATCACGAAAGTCCAATTATTTGATTTATACATGACAAATCCGATATTACAGACACCCAGAAAAGAAAAGAGCAATGACCATCCATCCCGCGATACCGTTTCATCAATAATTAACACCAGAAACATCATCGAACGAAAAAGATTTCAAGAGCTTTATTAGGGATTAACGATCCCAAGGGAACGGCGCCGTCTGAAAGATGGTCTCCCATTCCGGTCGATACTACTTCCAGCTTTTGGCCAGCCAATTTGACGATATTATCACGGATTGTTCTCGATACGCGGCGGACGGATACGTTGGAATTGTCGTTAAACCACCGGAGGCCTATTCCACTGGCCATACCAGCGTTAACTTTGCGGATTATGGCTCTGGGACAACGAGACCTGGCCGACACTCCGCTATTTCCGACTTCGTGCATGCATCAGCGAGCCGAATGGACGTCCGTATCGATTTTTACGATCGTCTGCTCGCTGTTCGCTTGACGATCGAGGAAATCGCCTCGTTTTTCCACGAAAAGCGAACACATTTCGTTCGATTTTCGCGCCATCGAAGATTCTCAAAGAGAAAACAATCTCGTCGAATAAAAACGTTTTCTTTCTTCGCGTCGACGAAATTTGTGTTTCGAGCGTTTCGAGCAGATGGGTCGCGATATGACGCAGAGAGCCATGGTTCGTGTTATTATACAGTAGCCATATTGGGGAATTATGTTTCATCAAAATGGATGGCGTGAGAGGTTAACGCGGCGACCGTAATATTTGCTTGTTAATCACTGGTGATAAATCCTGTGTGAAACGGTGTGATGTGTTCGTGCGGATAGTAATAGAGTCGGAAATGTTTCTAGATTAGATTGTGAAACACTGACAATGTGTTTTATCGTAGATGGTAGACATGATCAGTATTGACGATGGTCTGTTTCATTGGTGCGCGTACGTGATGTATAGCCCTCGCCACAGAGCTCGCATCAAAATTATCTACTTTAAGCTTGTATTTTAATTGACTGCTACCACAAAAGTCTCAGATAACAATTGACCGATCAACTGTTACCCATTTGCACCACCATATACGCTAGTAACTTCATTAATTCGAGACGCTCAACTGATATTCGTTGCACGTGGATTATTCCACACTTGGTACTAAATAGGACTTTGAAAAATTGGCAAAAATACACGCGATGCGAACAAATATACAAAATACCCAAATTATAGCGCTTCTTATAAAACCTAGTAAGAGAGATAACTTTCTACCGAAGTTCTACTTTTTTCCACGATATTTTCAAAAATGTAAATTTTCATAAAAATCCAGCGTCTGATGATAGTCAAATAGATTAAACATATGTAGTATGATACTTTAGGACCAAAAGCGGTGAGTCTTTCCAAAGACAGACCCATAAAAGAGAAAGGCACTGGCGAGTGCTTTTCCGGCCGATGCGTAGACCAGACCAACGAGTGCGCGTGGTGATGGAAGTAGAAGGTAAATGAGAATTTTTCCGAGAATGGTCAAAAGGAAAAAGATTGGCGTTGACTTTAAAGAGTGAAGGACCTGTGCGAGCTACATCTGTGTCGAACTATTTTTCTTTTATTCCATACCTATTTCTATGTTTTCCTAAAATACACATATTTAATACAGCACCACGTATATCTCAAAAATTTCTCTATCTTCCATTTTTTTTATCTCAACTTCTCCAAGAGATCTCAAATATATTCGTCCAAGCTGCACAAGCGTCAAAACGAACGAGAATGAAGTCACCGGGAATAATCATCGTAAATTCGAGTACGCTCGAATCGCACGCCTAGGATCGCAGGTTCGACAGCCATCCTTGAATCGACAAGGAACGACGGTGGTTCATCTGCGCGCAGCCGGCCCCCAGTAAATCGTGCGATCAAAACTTTTGACAAGCGGCTGGATCGCGGCACAGTTTATTTCCAACACGTTCCCAGGAGGACGGACGTTAACTCGTTACACGGTTTTGCTCTAAAACGAACAACAACGGGCTACCAGCGCGGAACGGTGCGCATGACAACGTCTGTGTCGTTCTTACGGCACCTGGGAAGCGCGACGCGTGTGCGCTTCGCAATTACTTGCAGTCACCGTCGACGAGTAGACTGGTAGGAACAATGAGCCTTGTCCTTTGCCAGAACACGCAAAAACCGACGCACCGAACCCTGTAGACTGCTTGCGTTTGATTTGCTCGAGGACTTCCGTTTTGCTGGCGCGCGATGCTTTGATAAGTTGAGATGGTGAGATGCCGCGGGTTCTGTTTGAAAGAGTTTCTGTTGGAGCAACGTTGGAGTTTCGTAATATTGTTTTCGAGGGAAAATATATTTGATGGTTTCGGATGCGATATCGAATAATATTCGTAACGGAGAAAAGTTAAAAAACAAATGCAGAAGCATGTCATGGAAATTATTAATTAGCTACTGGCGGTGACGAAGTTTCGTACACGTTATCGATAGGACGAGGTATAGCGATAGCTGCACCAATGCGTTCTAAAATAATTTGTTAGAAAACGTAATTAAGCTGATTCCTAGATGTTTCGAAAAATTTTTTTTTTTTGCGATGCGTTAAAGCAATCTGTTAAAGACACCCTTTTTGAAACGTGCACGTGATACTATTAATTTGAATTACTGCACTCTTGTTAATTAACAGATATACCGCAATAAATAAAAGAAGATAACTACGTTTAAGTTAAAGAAATATGGGTAGGGTGCTTGTTAATTAAACAACCACAGAAACTCGTTAGTTTTCTTCGTTTTTGGTAACAAATTTCTTTTTCGGGGAAAAATTTCGCAGGTCGTGTTACCGTAGCCAACTTTCATGTTTCGAAGCATATAAACATGCTTGCCGCGGTAATATTTCGAGCTAGCTAATTTATAATTTTTTAGTCATAAAAAAGAGAACATCGAGTTTTTTTTAAACAAATAACGCTAGAAAATTACGTT